>VWZF01003203.1:373281-416751 GCA_013396755.1 Sclerurus mexicanus
TTTTTTTTTTTTTTGTGTATGTGTGTGTGTTTTGTTTTGTTTTGTTGTGTTTTTAATTATTCCTATTCCTTGGAATAGAAACCTAACAGAATGAAAGTCCGAGAGGCACCACTGGAGATCATTCATACAAATATCCTGGTTCAAGGTAAGCTCATCTAGGGCAGGTTGCTCCCATCTGTGCCCAGTTGGATTTTGGATATCTCAAAGGATGGAGACTCAACAACCTCCCTGCCCTCAATCACCCTCATGCTCAAGTGGAATTTATTGTATATTTATCTGTGCCTGCTGCCTTTTGTTCTGTCAATGGGCACCACTGAGAAGAGTTAGACTCCATCTTCTTTATTCCCTGCCATCAGATGTTTTGCACATTTATATGATCCCCCTGAGCCTTTCTTCTCCAAGCTGAAGAGTCCTAGCTCTCTCAGCCTCTCCTCATATGGGAGGCTCCAAACCCTTAGTTGTCTTCATGGCCTTCTGCTGGACTTGCTCTGGAACGTCCATGTTGTTGATCTACTGGGGAGCCCAGAACTAGATCCTGCGCCCCAGGTGTGTCTCACCAGAGCTGGTAGTGGGGGAGGTTCACCTCACTTGGCTTGCTGGCTGCACTTATCCTAATACAGCCTAGGAAGCTGTTGGCCTTCTCGGCTGCAAGGTAACATTTCTGACTCATGGTCACATTGGTGTTCACTGGGATGCCCAGGACTTTTCTGCAAAGCTGCTTTCCAGCCAGTAATCCCCAGCATGTACTGATGATTACTACCAGAGTGCAGGACTTTACACTTGCCTTTGCTGAACTTCATGAGGCAAACTTGTTTGCCCATTTCTCCAGCCTGTCAAGGTCCCTCTCAGTGGCAGCACAACTCTAGTCTATGAGCCATTCCTGCCAGCTTCTGTTTGTTGTGCCAAGCACCCTGTTCCCTGGGAGCAGGAAGCCAGGCTCTCTTCTGCAAAGAGCTGCAGCTGGAGAGGTCATGAGGCTTGTCCTGGTGTGGGGAAGGTTCTAAGTAGTCCTGCAGTGCCTGGAAAGAGGTGCTTGAGATCTATGAAGGATGCTACTACTTTTCTTATTTAAATAACTTATTTTGTGTGTGTCTGAAGGTGCAAGAAAATATTGTCATTAATTTTCATCTTAAAGAATGGTGATGAAAAAATTAAATAAAATTACTGAAGCCTCTTTAAACTGGACTGTTTTAATCTAGAATAGAATTTTATTTTTTTTTTTTTGTTCCAAGAAAGGTTTTATACTGTATTTGATTTGCTAAAAAAGTTCTGGAGGGTATTGCTATTACCAGCACAAAAAATACTTCAATTAACCCCAAAATCAAGAGCCCTAAATAGGTACACAGAAAACTTTAGCTAAGGGACCATCATGACAAAAGTCATAAAGCAGAAAGGTAATTTTGACAGCAGCACTTTGAATGGATTTGGCAAAGTCAGCTTAGTACTGGGCAAAAAGGCTAACACCTGGAAGACAGAACAGTTGGGGCATGAGATGAGTAGTGACTGGGTAAATCTCAACAGGGAGAACAGACTGTTTTTGGAGTTATTTCAAAGGGAAACTAGCAAGAGCCGAAAACAGACCAGATGTAAGAGATGTTGGAGAAAGTGAAGTCCAAAAATCACCTGGGAGAAAACCCAGGTGTTTTCTGATTTTGCTGCCTGCACTCTTACAGCAAAAAGTTGTATGTGAAAAAAGTGGTATTATGATTATGCTTGGAATTGGCCTTATAACCTCAGCATCAATAGTTAAGGAAAGGTTCTTAGATATTTTTGATTTCTCTTTTTTTCATTCAAACTCTTATGGTGATATTTTACACTGAAGTTTTGGAAGTCAATTATATAGGGTCATAACTTACACAAAATGGTATGGCTGTGGCTGCTACTTCCAAAGAATGACTAAATCATAACATAGTTCAACCAGAGGTGCACCAGTGAAATGGGTTTTGAAATGAAAATACACTGCTAAATGAATAGCTCAGATCTCTACTATAAATCATTGCTGTTCCATGGCAGTCAGTGTATTTACATAGAGTTATTCTTGTGGAGGACTTGTCCTGTGTTTGAGTTGCCAAAATTTAATGTAGGACCGAAATCTTCTTCGAGGCTCAGTGGGGCTTGCAGACAACCATCCTGTCCAGCTATGCCAGGTCGTGCCAGAGTCCTGAGAGAATGCCTCTGGGGAACTAGCTGGTATGCAAAGACACAGCTGTGGATGCCCTTTCACAGGTTGTAATTTTTTAATTGGATGAGTGCTGTTTAGGAAGACTTAGAGAGGTTTCCTTCTTCCTTCACTCCATCACGTCGGTGGACATCCCTCTAAGACCACAGTTAATGAATGTTAAAAAGTCTCTGTACAGAAAAGACATGCCTGTACCTCTGAATATAGTTAATCATTTCTGGTAATCAACACGCTAGGGAACCTAGAACTATTCCAAAGTTTTGTAAAACAAATCATGTTGTGAGAAAAAGAAATTATTTCAGTCAGCAGTTTTTTCCAAATTTCAGAGATTGGTGTTCATAGCTTGCTCTGGCATCAGCTTTGTGAAAAAGAGTCAAAAAGAAGAAGGAGGGAAGGGAATTTCTTATCCTTTCCTCCATGTGATGACAAGAAAAATTTCATCTGTAAGTTCCACAATGTCCTCATTCATGTAAAATTTCTGTTGGATTCAATCTGCTGTTGCCATTGACTTTTATGAGACATTTTCCATAAGCCAACAACTTCTAGGATTGGAGAGTCATAAGATTTTGATTTTGTTTTTGAAGACAAGGGAAAATTTGTCAGGGTATGACTGACTGTCTAGATTTATGTTACTAACAGATAATTTAGTTTATAAAGTATGTTTATGGATGATTGCATTACTGATGCAATCCATTGTGAATTAGACTTTTCCAAATTACTGCGTAAGGGAATAAACACAGTGTAAATGCAAAATCAGCTAATATATTTTGTGCATTGATTTTGACAATTACAGGCCTGTTTTAATTATTTATAATCCTTCAAGTATTAATAAATGATCTGTGGTGTATTTTATAAATAAAATGAGATCTCAGTACTATGTCAGCTCACCACAGACTCCCCTACTAAATCTTTGCTGAAAGGTGGAGAAAGACATTCAATGTTTATACAGATTATACAGTATAGCCACTGTATTCCACAGTATTAATTTATCTACTTTCAGTCTGAATTGATTTTTTTTTTTTATGCAGTCTGGAGTATCTGGAGGTGCCGCAGCAGTTCTCTTGCCTGCATATTAAATGGACAACTTCATTTCCTCTTGAATTGGCAACACAAGAATGTTTTCTCTTCTCTAGGGTTTGACCCTTCAGAGAGGTACTTCATTTAAGAGTGCTTTTGGCACAATTGCAATTGCCGGGGAGCAGTAAGGTCAGACTGTTCCACAAATGAGGATGAGCTCATAGCAAAGGACAACGCAGATGCAGAGAATCTCACTGAGAAGGTGCAATCCCACTGCACTGGAGCAAGGACTTGTTGGTGACAGTGACAGGTCCTGTGGACAGTCAGCAATTATCAGACAGGATGAGGTGATGAACCTGGGGTGGAGTTCATCCAGGAACTGCAGTAAATAGGTGCAGAAGACAGAGTCAGAGACAGGTCTTGGACTGACACTTCTATGGTGTACTACAAGCAGGGACCAGCTGCCTGGGGCTGAGTTGAAATTGCACTCCTGGCCCAAGAGGCAGCAGGTTTGTAGAAAGGAGTCCCAGATTAGGCTGGTCTGTGCCACTGAGGCCCACAGGTGCACAAAAAGCCCTGACTCAAGAATTTGGACTGAGTTGTTTTATAGGAAAGTGACGTCCAGGGAAAAACTGAACTAGGTGGAGGTTTTTTCCTGCCTGTTTTTAAATAGTTTTATGAAGGCATCAGTCCATATGTATGTGCACATAATAAACTGTGCTTGATGGGCTGAATCAAGACTCACAGAGAGGAACCAGAAAGCCCTCTAATTGTTTCTATGATAGTTTGATAAGATCTCCATTGATCATACCAGTTATTTCAGAACTAAGGAATTGGTGCCGTGTGTTGTCAGATGGATGGCTGACTTTTTGCAGATTCAGGGAAGAGTTGGGTAATGCTGTGCTGTGCGAGTCTAGTTTTTATATATGCTGGTAAAAAAGACCTTCTCCTGTATCATACTGTGCCTCCATCACCCTGCCTGAAGATCACAGAATCCCACACTGATCATTCCTTCTGGCACTGCTTTGTGCACTGGTGTGCAGCATCTTCAACCTCCTCCTGTGTCATTCTCTTGTGCTATCCAGCCTCACTCTGTGCAGTTTTCCCTCTAGTCTGCTGTCATTCTTCTGGGTGAAGCTTTGTTCAGGGGAAATGTCAAAATTGTTCTTCCTACTCTCAGCTGTTAAGTTTTTGTAGCAGTAATTTTTTTCAGCTCTTGCTAATCTGATGTGGTCAGAAGTGTGTCAGCTGAGCACAGGCAGCTCTTTTCTAAAGTCTCCCTATGCAGGTCTTCACATTTCAGCCTTTTCTGGGTTTTTGTCATCACTGTTCAAAGGCAGGACTATGAATATATACATTTTGACCAGGACTTCTGCACCCAGAAGAGAAAAAAAAAATTGTTGATGGATGTCTCTTCATCTTACAGTTTTGGCACTTGGATAATATCTGCTTATTCTGCTCTATTAAATAACAAAAATGCCAGAAGTTAGGTGATTACCATTGGTGCTGTTGCAACTGGTTAGCACCAGTTGCCTGTGACCAGCACTGAAGATTTTACCTCTTCATCAGTGTGTTTTTAGCAGTGTTGACAACCAGGTAAACTTTTCCCATAACAGTCCACAGCCACATATGCCAAGTGCTTTTTGAAAGTCAGTGCAACAGGTGCATTTATCTGCCATATTTTTGTGCAGACAGTGTCTGGCCCAAGCTTTGCTAGCCTGCTCTCCCCACTGCAATTCATACTATTGTACTCCTTGCACATTATCCCCAACCATGACTCCAAACAGGCAAATGTTCAATTAGTCTAACAGCCACCGGTAGATTTTTTCTTTAATTAGATTCTGTACCTGTGATTAGTATAAGTTCAATTTCTTCAGTCTTTCAACAGAGTACTTTCTTCCATTTTCCTCCTTAAATAAATTTTTTTTTCAGTTTGGGGCCAACTGTTATTATAAGACGATTCTTAGAAATATACTTCACAATCTTCATTGATTACTGAGTAGCAGATGTTAATTTTAGAAACATAATGTACCCTCAGAGTTAATGGAATATCAAAATACTGTTTACTTAGTGCCAGATTTGCCCTTCAGATGAGCAACTTTTTCTTGATCGTGCACACAGATTGATTTCGCAGGTTGCATATGCAGCTAGTCTAGGTGAGCTGCACCCATTGATGGCTAATCCAAGAAATCAATTTCATGCTGCTCCACCTGTCCAGCAATTCTGATAGAAATGAATGGCTAAGAGATCTTGGACAGCTCTGTAGATTTTGTATTCTTTTTTTATCAGGGTAATTTTATTTTCTTATTTTTTAGTTATTACCTCTATGAATTCTTACTGTTTCTGAATTTTGAACTTTTTGTTTATAAACATTTTTTTCCAATGCTTTTGATTACTCATGTTTACCCAACATGGTAAGGACTTTTACTCTCTATGCACTCAGTGCTTTTAGCTAGTTCACTTATTTAGAAGAGCTTTAAATTATGAGATACAATCTTTCATGTTTCATATTGCGAGGGACAGACTTTTGCTTTTCCTCTGGTCACTGGAACCTGTGTTCTCTGAACATAGTGCCAAGTTCTCAAGGTCTTGAATCAGGATGCGAGCACAGGGATCTTTTCGTCGTATGTTATCTCATGTGCTAAAAAACGTTTAAAAGCTGAGCCCAGTAGGCTTTCCTTAATTAAACGACTTCAGGAGCTTATTAAATCACTTCACTGTGTTTCCATTCTTATGGTCATTCGGATGCCACAGAGGAAAAACTATGCTTTTCCATATGGATAAATATGGAAATATTTACAATAAGAATGTGTTTTTCTTTTCCCATATTACAGAAAACTAGTGAGAATGACAAGTGAAGTCCATCTATTTTACAGACCAAAATTCACATGTCTCCAGGGAAGACTGCATGAAAGTAGCTTCAAGAAGTATAAAGTTCTCTTTTATGACAGTATACTGCTTTTTTGCTGTTGTTTTGTGTTCCTTTCATTTTGTTTGTTTGTTGATTGGTTGTCCAAAGATGTAGTAAGCAAGACAGTATGTCATACCTTTTGTGACAATATCTTCAGCACAATCTAGAGAGAATGAAGATATTTGCTGTTGCTTATCTATTTTTGATACCTAATTGTTATGAATGTCTGTAAGAACATTGGTTAAGTCTTCTAAACAAGGAGTACTTGAACTCACCCCTTTCCCCTTCTTCTTTCCTCCTGATTGCCTTTTCCACCCCTAGAAAAGATACTTTCCATAAGGCACAGCCTGTCTTAGAGGAAGATGACAAAAAAATTTGATGAGAACAAGCTGATAGAAAGAGTATTTCATCATGATTGCAAAGAATTTTTGTTGTGATTGTATCTATACCTGATTCTTTCCCAGTATGTGGATGTAGACAAGATGATTCCTTGAGGTGTTTTGTCTAGACGTGCTCTCCTAAGATCCTGTAAAATATGTCTTGATGGAAATGTTCTGATGACATACACAACCAACAAACATTTCATTGAAAAATTCGGTTTTGACAAGCTAGAAATGTTTTATATGATAAGTCGGATAGTTCCTCTCATCAGTGTCATTTTAAATGGAGTTGACCTAAGCTGTAACATTTTAGTTCCTTGATATGACTAAATTTTTGTTTTGTTTGTTTTGAGTTATTTCAACATCATCTATCCAGAGACAAAACAAAATAAGAATCTCCTCTGGAAAAATTGCCTGTAATCTTGGTACTGAAGCAGAGGGAATTTTCCCTTTCTTTCATCATCTTCCAAACAGAATTCCAGGCAAGCTTTGCAGTCCCATTTTCTCTGACACAAACACATAGAAATTAATGTGGAAGAAAATGCCATGTGCATAGACAAGTTTCTTTAAGGGGAGAGATAGACAACATGAAGCAAATGTGACCCTTACTAGGATTCAGACTAAGTCTGAATGGGTATCTACCTTACACAAGGTAACTCAGGCTGCCCAAGGAAGGCATGGAATCATAAAATCATAGAATGGTTTTGGCTGGAATGGACCATTAAAGGTCATCTGGTCCAAGCTCCCTGCAATGAGCAGGGACATCTTTCACTAGACCAGGCTCAGAGCCCTGTCCAACCTGATCCTGAACACTTCCAACTGATGGTGCTTGTACAGCTTCTCTGGGCAGCCTGTTCCAGTGCTTCACTACCAACATCATAAAAACTTTCTTCCTTGTATCTACTCTGAAGTGACCTTCCTTTAGTTTAAGACCATGACCCCTAGTCCTATCACAACAGGCCCAGTTAAAGATTTGTCCCCATCTTTCTCGTAAACCCTAAGTACTGACAGTGTGCAACTAAGGTGTCCCTGGAGTCTTCTCTGCTCCAGGCTGAACAAACACAACACTTTGAACCTTTCTTCATAGGAGAGATGCCCCCTCTCTCTGACCATTTTTGTGTCCCTCCTTTGGAGTCATTACAACAGATCCATGTCTTGCTTGTACTGGGAGTCCCAGAGCTGGACACAGTACTCCAGGTGGGGTCTCACCAGAGCAGAGAGGCACAATTCCCTTGACCTTCAGGTGCAATAAGTAAAGAGAGAGTTTTTTGTGCCTCTCACAGATGATACAGAGCAGCCTTGTGCTGAGCATAAGGGATGCTAGTCACTTCAGTGTGGCTCTGGAGGTCAGACATCAGACTCAGGACTGCTCATTAGCTACCGCCACTTCCTCGGGATGCCAAACCCTGAAAAGCTGTGTCAACTTCTTGCAGAGAGGCCTCTTGACTGAGGAATTCAGCTACTCTCTTCAGATAGTCAGCATTCAAAGCCGCAGCTAAAAATTGCCTTCCTGAGGTCTGATTAAAATCCTGAGATAAATCTATCACTACTGTTATGAAGTCAACAGTGTTTTTTAATTTATTTATTGACTTTACTAAGTCTAGTTGGTGTCCGCAGTGTCTCTTCACAAAATCAGAAGCCACAATAAACTCTGCTGGGTAGGTTTCAAGTTGTGATTAAGGCCTTCAAATATCAGTGCCTTTCTGGATGTACCCATGTGTATACTATGGTGTCTAGGCTGCCCTACCTAAAGGAATGCCTAGTCATACAAAGGGGAAGCCTGGAAACAGGAATTTGGCATGTCCTACACCTGTGGCTGGCCAAGTTAGTCACCCCTGGGCTTAGGGAATTTTAACCCCTGGGCTTAGGGAATTTTCAACCTTACTTTCAAAGTTCAAAGTTTCTAACTTAGATAAAGAAGTTCACTGTAGCCTTATGCTATTAAACTCCTCAGATATTAACAGCACCTGTAAGCCCTCCCCATATCAAAGATCATTAGAACATGAAATTAACATCATTTATGAGTGATTGAATTTATCGTGATTGTTCTGAAAGTGTGAAAGCACCAGATGTATGATTGTTCCACTAAAAGAGATTCTTATATTACATTAAAAGTTACTGTACAGTTTGATGCAGTAAGTGCCATTCTCTAAGAATGATATTGTACTGACTGAAAGTGACAGGAAAGCATCATCTTTCATTTAAAGAAGAGGTACTTTGGGTCTATTAGACAATACAAACTGAATATTCTGGATTTTAATCCATATATTTCAAATTGATTAAACATGTAAGTAAATAAACTGCACTATTTAAAAATCAAATAATGCTAATAGGAATCTGCTCATATTGGAATGCTGGTCAATTTTTTTTTTTTTTTGTACAGTTTTATGCAAAGAGCTAAAATCTCTTCAGTGTTACAAACTGTTGAATAAGGTGTTCATTGCTTCTTTCAGTTAGCCACTGTCCTGGTTATAGTGGCCAGGACCAGTTTGTCACTGTGTGGGTGTGGCCAGGGCTTTGTATTATACACCCTCTGTGTCATTTCTCATGGACTGCTAACAATTGGTCATGTGCAGCAGCTGCCCAGAGCACACCTGGCCCCTCAGGCTACAATCTGGGTGTTTAGGAACTCTGTTAGATAAGGAAGTTTTCCTGTCTTCACACCAATGAGTCAGCTGTGATAACTCCCCTCTGGGGAGTCATTAGCACCTTCACACCCAGCCTGAGGGGTCATCTCTGCTAATGGGCCATCAAGGAGTATCGCATGACTCCTAGTATAGTAAATCACCCATTGTGAAACTCCTCACCCTGGGGGAGGTACTGGGCACTCCCACCTGAGCCCAAGCATATGTAAGCTTGGGGGTTTGGGACTTCTGGGATCACTTGTGGGGTTCAGAGGAGGACCAGGACCTCAACAGGATTGTAACTGCTACTCTTGACCAGACTGTGGCCATCACCCTCATCAACAGGTTTTTCTCTTTCCTTTTACTTTGTACTTGATGGAGGGGGGACACATGGTGCTCAGCACAGAGGCTGGCAAGCTCCATTCTGTTTGTGCCCCATGGTTCTGGGGTGTACACCTGCTCTTTGTGGGTCAGATTTTTCCTTTGCATCATTGTACTTCTTGTGACTTTTTATTAAATAGTCATTCTGACTTGCAATCTCTTTTGGAGTTGGTTACATTCCTCCTTCTGTTGTACCTTTAAACCTGTATAGCCACATGTCAGATATATTTTGTTACCAAGGTGGATTGATAGTAAAACACAGCACTTAATCTTAAGTGAGGTACACAGAGTTCTATGCAACTGTGCTTATGCAGTTTAAACAATAAAAATGTTACCTTCGTTGGATCACGTAACTGTAACTGTACGTGATTATGACACATAACATTATCAATCACAACAGAGGCAAATGTTTTCTGCGAAGTCCCTTGTCTAGTTAAAATGGATCTGCATGCTTTTAGAATCTGAAGCTGCTGTGGCATATTAGTTGGCTGCCACAACATGAGCTTTATTTCCTAACTAGCAGAGAGAACCAACTCTCTCTTGCATGATTTAAATTAGTTACTCAGAGAGAGAATTACTTGCCTTTCCCATCCATTCATTTTCACTCTAGGCTGTGCATTTATATTGACATGGCCTTTGAGATGGTAAAATGAGGCAGAGAATATATTTTCCTTAATGGAAAAATAATTAAAAAAAAAAAATTGGAAAAGGTTTTTCTTTTTTCTGCTAAAATTGCTCCAAGGTAAATAATGTTAAGTTTTGATCATTTGAAGTAAGCACATGTTTTTTTCATTGATACTTGGAAGTTTTCCAGATGAAGTATAGTTTTTGAGGAAAGAATAAGTTTTCTGGAAGAATTTAATTTTTGAATTAGTGTTAGCCTAGAGTGAAGTTTAAAGAAATTGGCAGGACTCCTAAAACTCCATCATTCACTTTGAGACAAATTACAGATATTTTTTTTCTTTATTCTCAGCTAGTAATTGTCATGCAGAGAACAACAAAGTAGAACAGAAATCATTTTCCATGTGATTACTGCAGTGGTATTTTTGTCTGCAAAGCATTCTCAACTTCTGCAGTACAATTGAAAGAACATTCTGGAGTTATCTGAGAAAGTTAGAAAATGTCAGGATGGCATCACTTCACTCAATATAGAGAATTTTGTTATGAGTTTAGACTAAAACTTCTTTTGAAGATGTTTTAGTAATAAAAGTTTGGTTTTCTCTTTTTCTCCTTATTTCTGTAGATATAAACAGATATGGAGCAGAGACGTCATACAAAAGTTTTTTGTTGTCAGCATAGTTATTCAAGGTACTCTCTAATTGCTGAGACGATCTGTTACACTTACATGCACCCATTGGAACGGATATTTTTTCCTCCTAACAAATACACATGCATCCCTGTGGGATGCACTCAGGAACTCCCAGGACTTTTGTTTCCTTTGACAGGTTTGGAGTCTATGAATTTAGCTATAACATGTTGCATTTGCAAGTAGTCACTGAGGCACCATAATTCAGTTTCATTTTTAGTCACTTTTTGGAGCTGATCTGTATTTTTCAGTAAAGAGCTGATTTCAATCAAATTTGCTTTTCACTTTGCAGAAACATATCCAATATTACTTAGTTTGATTGCACTTTAATTCCATTATGTCACATTTCCAATTTTTATATTAGCTCTTCTGTACAGATGTAGACGATAAAATGTCAAAAACCCTATACTCCAGAGTGCAGTTTCACTTAATATCTTTTTATTTGCAGTAAAATATGCAGTATTTAGGAAATTCAAATCACTAGTTAAACTGTACTGAGTTTTCAGAATTTCAAAGACGGTCTGGGAGATAACTGTGTGTTTTCCTTGGAATAAAATGTTTTGCAAGAAAACTATTTTTTTTATTGGTGAACAAAAGCACAAGATATTATTTTGAAGAGAATCAGAAGGTAGGTAAAATGCTTTTCTGAAAAGCTGGCATGGAATATTCAGTAATGAATGCTCATCATCTAGTGTATCTTAAGATATTAGATATGAAGAGGTGCCATGCAGATAGTTGGAAGCAATGGCATTTCGACTCTAGAAGGCAGGATTACAATGTTGCTTAGGCCCAAGGACAACTCTTCATTATGCTTTTGATCACAGCTTTACAGCCCTACTGGCAGACATTTACATGTGACAGTGAGAAAGAGAAGATTCGACACACGGAATGTCAGTAGTTAAGTGAAGCACCATGTGTAACTCAAAACACTAATGATAACTGTAAAATATTAATTGGCTGTTAAAACACTGACTGACCTGCACTGTCTGATTTTTTTTTTAATTTCATAATGAAGGTCTTTAATAGACTTTCACTAGAGCTACTTTGCCATCACAATTGCATCATCATACAGGCTGAGTCACAGTGCTACAGTGATGTCATACTGCAATAGGATATTCTTGTGTTCATTTAGTGGCATGAGATCATACTTTATTCATAAGATTGAGTTTAAACTAAACAAAACAACCCATTAGTATATGCCAGCCAGGATGCTGTGTGTTATAAATCGTAAGTAAATACATTTTAAACATTTTATCAACTGGTCTTTTTTAAAACTTAATCAGAAGTACTTACTGAAATTTGAATCATAGAATCACAGGCCAGTTTAGGTTGGAAGGGACCTTAAAGATCATCTAGTTCTGATGTCCCTGTCAAGGGCAGGGGTGTCCCTCACTAGATCAGGTTGCTCAGGACTCCATCTGACCTGGCCTTGAACATTTCCAGGTGTGAAGAAATTAGATTCATTAAGAAACAATGTAATTTAAAAAAACCCAATGTGTATTCCTGAGAATTTTGCCAAAACACTATTTTTGAGCTAGATGAGATATTAGAAACAGTTTATAAATAAAGTATCTGCTCAACACTGCTGCCACAGAACAGAATCACTAAAATTTCCATGGATACTTCAGCAATGCATATAATGCAGAGGGGATAGTTCATAATATTTCCAATTATATCTATGTAATCAAATTATATCTAAAAATGCCTTTTTTCTTTTTTTTTTTTTTTTAATTCCAGAATCCCTTTTTTACTTGATGTCTTAAGGTTTTGGTCTGACATGTTGCAAGCGGGACAGGACCCAAATGTTGGATCCAAACGTGGAAATTTTGGATCCAGAACTACTGCATAGTTAGAAATAGGCCCTTCTTTCCCTCATAAACTGAAGAGAAACTGCTGTCAAGAAACCCTGAGCTTCAACAGATAAGATAGAGATGTCTGTGATTTAATTGAATTGGAATCTCTATCTAGCCTGCATTTAAATTCTAATATTGATCCAATTTCAATACACAGCCACATTTAACCATTTTTTTGAACTCCTGAGTTAATGCCACTGTAAAATGGTTGTTGTTTTTTCCATTTGAAACTTAATAACATACAGTGATACTTAGCAGCATCAGAGATACTTGATAGTGATGTCTGATTAAAGATGTAAAACATAAGAAGTTATGATTGTTACCATATAGAAGCAGTCAATCAAACTGCTAGTACTTCATGTGGTTTCATGAATATTTTTTGGCATAGGACTAACTGTTTGGTATATATATTTTCATTTTATATGAAGGATTTGTGATGTGACTGCAAAAAATTCTGCTAGGTTCAGTAAGAATTTTATGCACTGTATACATAGAATAAAGCTCTCTCAATGTAGTAATTAAAGCTCATTTAGCTGTCTTGTTTCATTATTTGAAGTTTTGACATTCTGGACTTTTACCATATTACTTTATGGTTTGTAAATTTTTTTGAAGATTTTTAGTTGGCAGATAATATATTTCTAAAATAATTTGCAGTGTAAATTTGAACAAATAGACTGTAAACAATGTATTGTTGCTGGACCAGAGATACAGTAAGGAAGCTGGAAATTGAAATGGAGATATCTTCTATGGTTTAAGTTTGAAGCAGGGATAGATACAGATTCTTACAAAACGTGACTATCATATAGTTGTTTATGAGCACAGCATTTGCTTTTCTTCTTAGATTACAATAGCAAAAAGAACAATATGTTTCTCTATAATGTGAAGAATTCCCTCTTGGAAGTCCAGAGCTGTAAATATTTGTTCTTTTAGGGAGAGACGGAAAAAATTTTTTTTAAAAATCTGCAAAACATATGGAAGTTGTATCTTCTTTTTCTTTTTTACATGTTATATTTCCTGATATGAATGGCAGATTCGAGTGAGTATAGATTACTTTTCTGCCTTGCTGTTCTGTTTCACATGTCAACATTCAATCAAGACATAAAATTTATTTTCTTTCTGAGCCAAAGACCTGTGAAATTTGAATCAAATTCCTCAGAAGTGTCATCCAGAGGAAGTATTCACAAAACACTCTTGAAGAAACTATTGTTACTCCTTCAGGAGTTTAACTGGTAAGAGAAGGTAGATATTTGAAAACTGTGCTCTTGGTCATATCATCTTTTCATATGCCTTGGAATTAAATTATACTCTTCTCATATTTTAATATATTGAGTCTTTTTCAAAATAATGCAAATCATGAGAAAGGGGGTTGTCTTTTTGCAGGAGATAGTTCTGTTAGTCAGAATACCCATCAACCAATGAAAAGAAAGAAAAATATCAAATTGTTATTTTTTATGAAGTATGTAAGAACATATACATTACTTAACAAATACTGGTGAAAATGTAATTTAAATGGCACTCTAATTTTTGCCCTCCTAATAAATTTATAATGAAATATATTTACAGTTTATGAAGTGAGTACAACATTCTCTAAGAGTAATTTCCAGTCTGACATTGATAAAAAGCTTGAAGGAGTTGAGCTGGGTTTTTTACCCTTTTTTACTTGTTTAAATTGTAAGTAGTGGAGTGATATTAGGTCAGAGATGCAAGAAAAGTTCTGTGATCATTGGATCCACTAAAATAATAAGTGCATAGAAATGGTGGCTGACCTTCTAACCACAAGTTCACAGCTTACACAGCAGAAGCGGTAAAGACACTAAGTCTGTACATACTGTACTGGGTAAAAGACTTTAAAACATGAACTTAACAATCAGAAGAAATTTAGTTCCTGAACTTGAGAAATTTCTTTGCAAAGAAGAGAAGAAAACAGATTCTCAGTATTTTGTTGCACTTTGATGAAAACTCAACTTTTAAAAAGTCTAGGAATCCTAATGACGACAACATGCATTTGGTAGTTGGATAGAAATGAACTCAGCATAGATGGCTTCATCTTTCACTAATGTAAAATATTGCAAAATAGACCAAAAAGCAAATAAAATTTAGTGTAGTCCTTGGGGCAAAATTTGATTCATAGCTGCAAGAATATGAAAAATGCCTTTGTTTTTGAATGCTATCCCTTGGTTAACTGCACCATTTGGCTCCACTAGCTGGTCTCAAAGTTCCTAATATACAGGAATTGCTTTCTCTTTAGTCACTGCTATACCATAGCTGGCAAGAGAACTGGACTGCACAGTCAACACTGATCCATTGTTCAAACTATAATGCTTTATTATTGCCAGACCACGTTAGAAAACAATGTCTATATTTTATTAGTGCATTCACATATGTTGTGTTATCTCTGGAATATGAATTTAGATGGGTGTGTTAACAGGCCACTCCAGTGAAGAAATGTTTCACACACAATTTCAAATGAATCTTTAATTTGTTGAAAAACGTTACATACCTGGCAAGAATGCGTAGGCATTTGCAGAATCAAAACAGATCTATGTTCCTCCCTACAACACCAGCTCTAGCTTCTTACTTGCTGTTTCTGAGAAGTCTGGGTTTTGGTTTTGCTGTATTTCTCATTAGGACATCATAATTCTGGGGATGCATGGGGATACATGATGTAATGAGGGGCAATTGCTTGTTAAAATCCACAATTTAATTATAAGATGATAATTTTACATAACCTTTAAGCTACAGAGATTTCTTGACTACCTGCTTACTTTACATAATATGTTGTCAAAGAACTGGACGTATATCTAGATTTCCCAAGGCATCCAGGATAAGGTGTGGTAGGATGTGCTGGCATATATAGGAAAGGAGGGAACTAAGACTTTTCTTGCAAAATATGTCTGCTACTGGTGATCATTCACTTGTTATTAGTGCCACATTCACATACAGATGTACCTTTAAAGCCATTTTCATCTCACTGGATCACAGCATGTATGAAATGTACTACACAGTAGGCATGGATGGTAGCAGCGAGTCATTGACTTACTGGAGTGAGTTCAGCAGAGGGCCACCAGGGTGGCTGGGGCTGGAGCACTGGATGTAGGAAACGCTGCTGAGAAAACTTTTTTTCTGTCTATGAAAGGGAAGGCCAAGGGAGGATCTTGTTGCTGCCTTCAGTTACCCAGTGTCTGGTTATAAGCTGAGACAATACTCTGCTTGGAAGTGCACAGTGAAAGCTGGAAGAACAGAAATTCCAAATAGATAGTAGGATTTTATTTTCTTTTAATTAAAAAGAATAATCAAACACTGAAACTGCACAGAGACTGAGCAATTTCGATCCTTGGAGACATTAAAAACTGGAAAAGCTGGTCAAACTTTGAGGCTGGCCTTGCTTTGGACTGGGAGTTGGATCAGAGGTCCCTCCTTACTTAAATTATTCTGTGATTCTATGAAAATCAATGTATGGATTTTAGGTAAGATGGAAAGCCAATTTTGAGTAAAGTTATGTTATTGTTTTCACTGCTGTACTTCCAATAGAATAGACAAAGTGGAGGTCATTAGTTATACTTGCCATGTAAATTTTCAGGACTGTGGGCTGGTATCCAAACTGAAAGGAAAAATTTACTCAGCAATGAGTCTGAACCTTTGGCAATTGCTCTATAATCCATTTGTTGGCTGTTTATTTTTCTGTAGATGTAGATTATTTTGCCTGAGCCAGAGATCTTAGAAATTAATGTGTAAATGTGTTTTAACCTGTTTGCCAATAAAAGAGACAAAGTAAAATGAAATCAATGCATCAGGGAGTGGCTCTTTGAGGTGAGTGGCCTCATCCTCAAAACAGTCAAGAATGAGCAGAAATGGCCCTAATGTGCTTTAATAGAGCAAAAAAGGTATAAATTGTGGAGCGTTTTTCTCTATTAGATCTGATTTTCCTGTGATATTTTTTTCAGATATTTTACCCCAGAAGTTTTCCTGTGAACAGAAAATACATCTGATGAACCTGAAATGTGACACACACTCTATTTCCTGTATGCTTTCACCTACTTCTGTTTTCTGCTACTGTGTATAGAATCTTAACAGCAGGAAAATGTTGTTTTCCCAGCAAAACACTTGATGTTGATGAAGAAAGAAAACATCAGCCTCACCAACTGGTTTCTCTGCATCTGGTGTGTTTTTTCAAGCACTCTGGAGAATTAAGCCTGTCAGATACAGATGTGCATAGAAGCAGCTTGTCAAGAGGATTGTGGAGACACACTAACAGCTGCAGAGTTCAGAAGTGCAAACAGCTCTGTGAAAGATGTAGTAGGCACCTGGCTCTGTCTGAAGTCAGCGGGTCAAGGTCTCTCCTCTTTTACATTGATACCCATTGTCAAAGTGGGAGGGAGGTGATGTGTATGCATTAACCCTCACTATATTTTTGAAAGAACACCAGACCCTGTGCATGCAATTATTGAATGCCACACATGAAGAAACTGGGCGATTAGTCAGCAGGGGATTGTTTTTTTCAGCATAAAATATGCTGGATCTTGCACTGTTTTTCTTTATGGATATATGAGGATCCATGATATAAAGGAAGATGAGAGGAAATTCACGTCTCTTCAGACACTTACTAAGGTTAACACCAAAGCAGAGAGGGAGGGGATTTGAAGTTGATGTGTAGGCACAGCTGTGGAAGTGCGTTCTAAGAACATGGCTATAGATGTTCTGTGCTCATGGATCAGATGGGGATGTGACAGCAGCAGCCTAGAAGGATCTGGTGCTTCTGATGTGGGAACACTGGAAGAAATTAGTCCACTGTCACACTCATTTCAGTAGGATGGAATATCTGTCTCCCTTTCCTTTGTCTTTTGATGGCTCACACAACTATAAAAAAGGCTCCTGAGTTCTCTATGGAATTATCTTCCTCTCATCCTGGGGAAAGGATGATCTATACAGAGATATGGACACTGATAGTCTTCCATCAGCTGCTGTATGGCAGAATAACACTGCAAGTGATTTGGAGAAAGGGTATGCCAAAGTGCTCAGGAAAAAGTGGCTTTTGCTTGGACACTGTCAAAACGCAGACCTTTGGTGACCTTGATCATTTTTCTGCAGTATAAACTGGGTCTGTAGCCCTCAGAAAAATCCCTGGAAATACTTGAGCACTGGATGGAAAAGCTCAAGATTAAAGAACCTTTCACATCTGTTCTCTGTCACCAGCTTAAGTTTAACCTATGACAGTAATGAGTGAAAGTCCACGTGCTGTTTGGCTTGTGTAGAGACTCTGTAGTCATTTGTGTACATCACAAATGGCGTTAATTGGCAGCTGTGTCAACAGCCTCTTTGAAGGAATTGGGAGTTCATTAGGCACGTGGACAGAGTTGGTCTTTCCCCGGAAAAAAAATACGCCCTTTCATATGAGGCACTTAAGATGGAAAGAGCATGGGGAAACTTGCCAAGATCCTGCCTGGTTTCTGGCCATGACAGTAGTTGCATTGCTAAGGACTGCTCTCAGTTGGCGGCAGTCACGCAGCTGCCCTGCCTCCAGTGCACCATCGGGTGACAAGGGCTGTGCTCCCTCAGCCGGGGCAGACTGAGCGCTGCTTTCACCGATCTCCAGGCAAAAGCAGAATTGCCTGCCTGAAACCAAAAGAGAAATCCTTTAAAGCTGTTACTGTAAGGCATTTTCTTTTTTCCTGTCCTTGTTTCTGCCACTTTTTTATTGTTGCAGACTTTGTGAAAACAACTGAAGCCCTTGAGAAAGCTGTTGTGATACATATAAACTGATTTAATTGAACAGCTCCATATTTAAAGTTTCTTTCTATCTCCTCTTTTATATTTGAAGCACTCACCTATGGGCTCTTCATTAATTGTTTGCACATAAAAATGCACTGGTGAGAGGTATTGCTTTTTCTCTTTTTCCCCCCTTCTTGATCACTTACTTAACCATTGCAATTTTTTTCAACGTAGAAGTACCTACACTCCTTCTGTGCTATGTAGAGCTTCCTTTCCAGAACTGGACCTTACTGAAGAGTGTGTTTATTGAAACTTTTGGTGCACTGAAGCTGATTATGCTTCCCATCTCCCCTCACTGATGACTATATAGACTTACTCTAGAAAATCTCTCGATACCCCTGAGTGTTACCTGTAAGAGATTTAAGTCTTATGTAATTTTTTTTCAAAAAAGATTGGTGATTCCACCTGTATTTGTGAATCATCACATTCCTAAATTGTTTGTGGAATACCATAATCATAGGCTTTGCTAGCAGAAAAGGAAGACAATATCTGTACTGAAAGACACAATGGGCAACTGTTAGTATAACAGCAGGAGGGTTCTGCATAAATTGAGGAATTTTTCCACTCATTCCACTGCATTTCTGTGGATTCTCAAGAAAATTGCTTTCATTTCTATGCCTACATGCTTGCCCATATATTTCTATTGTGGTTTAACCCCATCTGGCAACTAAGACCCATATAGATGCTCACTCTCTCTCCCCTGGTGGAATGGGGGAGGGAATTGTGAGGGTCAAAGTGAGGAAACTCATGGGTTAGGATAAAGTCAGTTTAACAGGTAACGTAAAAGCTGCACATGCAAGGAAAGCAGCACAAAGAACTCATTCCGCATTTCCCACAGGCAGGCAGGTGTTCAGCCATCCCCAGGAAAGTGGGGCCCCATCATGCATAATGGTCACTTGGGAAGACAAATCTTATCACTCCAAAGATCCCTCCCTTGTTGCTTCTTCCTCTTCTTCCAGCATTATATACTGAATACGGCACCACGTGGTGTGGAATGACAGAAAAGGCCTTGACATTGTGCAAGTGCTGCTCGGGAGTAATGAAAACATCCATGTGTTACCAACACTGTTTCCAGCACAAACCCAAAACATGGCCCCCTACCAGCTACTATGAAGAAAACTAACTGTACCCCAGCTAAACCCAGCACAACCTCTTTGCTGTATCCCCTCTGACACTCCAATAAGTGGAAATGGGCTACTGTGAGCCATATGAGATAAATGGGTTTGCTGCCTGAGGGAGAGCTGGTGGTACTGAAAATCCAGGTCACAGACAGCAGAAACATGCTTAAAACCAGCACAATAATCTGAAGACACAGGACTTAGTTTTCTATTTAGCATGGATACAATATGTGGCATAGTAGTGAAATCTCTTTTGTTTTATGCTTTGTGTCTCCAAATGAATAATACCTATTATTGTCTTAGCATAGTTTGTAAGACTGAGTCTGAAAACATTGCCTTATGTTTTTTAAAATACTCCTACCTTCCTCTCCACCCTGTTGCAGTGGATGGTGGACCTAGTGTTAACATCTGACCTAATAATCTATATCAGATTCAGCTGTGGTTCTGGGGGGTTGGACTAGATGATCTCCACAAGCTCCTTTGAACATAAACGAATCAGAGACGTACAGGCAGTAAGCAAGCTGTCATTGTGAGAAAGAAAAATCCTTATATTATTTGTCCCAGCTATGAAACATCTTGTAGGTTAGTGAAAGCGTGTCTCTGTTGCCTCATAAAAATAATTACTTTATTGCAAACACATGAAAGCAGGAGAGAAAGCTATCAAACCACTGTTTTAGTGTGGGATCACTTTAGCAGTCTGATTTTCTGTACATTATACTTACAATCATATTTCAATAAAAGGATAATTTGATTCGTTTACCACAAGAATAATTCTTTTAATCTTCTCCATTAAACAGAGATGAAAAAACAAAACTGTGACACTGTTCTCTGTCTGCTGGAATTGTCTGTGGTAAGTGGAAAATTCCACTGTAAAAATCAGACAAATTTAGTGTTAACATTTTCTTTATATTTGTATGTTATTTTGATTTATATTTCCTTTAAGCAAACACTGGTTTTCAGACTAACAGTCCTAGGAGCACAAACTGGACAGGACAGCACAGGTCACTGTATCTCAGCAACTGATCCAACATTTCAGTTCTTGGAGGAAAACAAGTAGCTTTTTAATAAGAATTTACTGTTATCTGCTAAAACCAAAATATCTTGGTTTCCTGAAATCTTGTACATGGGAAGGAGCTACGTCTAAAGAAATCCAAAGGTTGCATAGTGGCCACTGAAATTACTTTATAATTTTTCCTTTCTTTTCCCAACTCGAACTAAAATTTCAGTCAAGCACTTTAAAAGATACTTTAAAACATATATCTTTATTTTCCAATGTCCACCTTCTACTATCTTGAAGAAACTCGGTTTTAAAGATAAAATATCCCGTTTTCGAGCAAAGAAAATCCTTCTGCCTAAATAGTGATAAATGACCCAAATTAGGACATTCAGAGTCACTAGTCATTTCAGAAAATCTTGAGAATAAAGTATTGTTTTCCAATAACATTTTTCCCATGACCTACTAAGGCAATTATGCAGTTACTACCTCCTTATCTATATTATTTTTAGTAAAGTCAATGCCCAGAGGAGATAATGTATTGGATTCATTATATGTGAACTATATATTGGGATTTTATTATTTTTTTCACCCTGGAACTATAATACTTTCCTATGATTATTAATGCATAAATGATCTTTAAAAAGTTCCCCAAATGAAAAAAACAGGGCTTAAACTTTCTTTCATGTCTCATGCCAAAGTCTGTAGAATCAGAAAATATAGGGATACCACTTTTTGGACTGCTTTAGAAATTTAGCCTCCTGCATTTCTTTAATTTTCAGCAGAATTTAAACTTTTAAATTATGTGATATTTGTGGTCTTTTACATTGTGTCATTAAGTCATGGTCTGCGAACACTTGTGGTTAGTTTCATGAAGTTCATTTGTTAGCCAGTATGGAGTGCAGTACAATTAGGTTATGTCAGCTAAATAAAAAAGAAAAAAATTTAGTCAAGTATTTTTTAATAAAAAACTGTCAGACTATTCCGTCTCCAGAGTTCATTCATGCAAAGAAAACAGCTAATATTTTAGACCCATACCTAATACGGAAAAAATAATAATTTCTAAATTTGGAATAAGACAAACGTGGATACAATCCTCTGGGGCTTTGTTCCTGTTCCCTGTTCAAAAACTGTAATTTCTGTAGTATCCTTCCACTCCTTATTGCTTGTGTCTAGACATAAATTGACCATAAAACAATATTAATATTGTATATTGCCCTGGTTAAGAGTTTTTGTTTGGCATCAGGAAAGAACTTTGAACATTTTAATGGTGCCTTCTGTAGCACAGTAGTCGTGAATGAGTTTATTTTAATATAGGAGTAAATTGGTGACTGAAGGTATTTTTATTATGCATCTCCTTGTAATTTCTGCCAAATAAACAAAATATTCCTGAGATAATTGGCCTATTAGTCCGTCACTTTCTAACTATTTTTTCTATGCTGAATTAAAGGGCCCATAAATCCTAAATTCCTTATTAGCTTGCTGACTTTGCAGAGTCTGATGGTAAATAAACTGGCATAGCATTAAAGCTCCTTATTGAAGGAAGACAATATGTCTTTTTTGTATCGACTTCTGTGTGATTCAATTTTCACTAAGTATGACCATGACCTTTAAAACAGCACTGTGAACTTTAAAAGCCAGTTTGCATATGGTGGTTAACTTGCCCTTGTATAAAGTGGTTTTACAAATGATGGCCTAGCCTTTCCAGGTTTGATAAATGTGCATCTGATAGTCTAATAATGAAAATAAAAGGTGTTCTAAATGCTGCGAGCAGTAATTAAACATTTTGAGAAGGGGTAAATTTATGGGAATAATTAGACAAATAATTAAACATAATTAGACATAAATGAATAAATATTAGACATAAATAAATTTCAGATTTTTTCAGTGTATGTTTCTTCTGTTTATATAAAAACAGAAGGCTTTGAGCCTTTAAGTATAACTTCAAAGTTTGAAAATCTGTTAACTAAATCAAACATAAGATATCTATTTCTATAATTCTAAATATTGCTTTTGACTCTTACACTGAACTCCCTTCTGTGCTATCTGACCACTCATCTTCTGCTTGTCCCTTATGCAACTGGTAATGATATAGCAGAATGCTGCAGTGCTGAGGGGACTTCCTTTACTGCTGCAGGTGTTAAGTGTTCAGGACTGAAGGGAAATCAGTGTTGTTTAGACCTGAATTTTGGATCTAGGTGTTCAAAGACGTGAGGTGCAAATCTCTTTCCTGTAATTTTCACAGGTCTCCAGGAACTATTGTGTAATATAGACAAAAAAGGGTATCAGCATCAATGTACTAGCTAGATGGTGGCTCACAATCATGCGCAATCATTTCCTCTTCAATTTCACTCTTAAAAATGCTGCATATTTTTCTGGAGGTCTCAATTTGATTAAGAAAGCCTAACAATTAATCGGTAACTCCAAATTAATTTTCGACTTCTGTTTGTTTATTTGTTTGATTTTTAAACACAGGATTTTTGGTTGCATTTACGTTTAGTTTTTGTTTTATTTAAGTTACTACTACGACAAATGACTAAACTGTATTGGAATAGAAAATCTACAAATGGGAGCTGGACTTCATGAGAGAATCCTTCCTTCTCACATGCTTTCTAAATCCAAACATACATGCAAAATACATGGAGATATTATTTCTGGGTATGGTAGGCAGAGTGCAGGACAGATGTGTAAGCAGAAGAATTTCTATCTGTACTGCAAATTCTCTTTGCTGTAAGTCTCACATAGTTTGTCAAGGTTTACTTCATTAAACAGTTGCAGTGCCTGAGGTTTAATGATGATGTGTAAAGTTTTCTTTACTTCTGTGCTTATGATATGTACACAGCATTTCTTAAATTTTCATTGAATTCAGAACAAGTCTCTCTTCCTCAGAAGTAAAGTTTTGGAATGTGATTTGTTTTCTTTCTGCTCCCCTCTTACTCCCTACGAGTATACAAGATTAAAACCAGCCCTGTCTGTGAAATAATAAGGGTCTCTACAGTAGGACTGTGTGATTTATGCCAGGCAATTAAAATCAATTCCTAACCTACATGAGGCACTAAAAACTGAATTGCTCAATACACTGGGCTGTTGAGCACTGTGTGGTAGATTTTATTATACCATAAGTGCTTTACTATACTGTAAAAAGGAGAACGTAATTGCTATATACATCTAATATAATCAATTAGGTAAGGATAATGTTTAATAGAGCTTCTTGTTGGTTTCAGTTGCAACTTGTGAGTTCAAAAGAGAAGCTGGAGTCAGGGAATTTCAGGATGCAAAGTGCTCTAAGTAGGACATATGCTTCAACAACATAGCACCAAAGCTATCGAGCAAGGATGTGGTTAGTGTGTGTTTCTGCACTGGCTGAAGTGGGACGGCAGTCCTTAATTCATATTGATTGAGTCTGATAACTGGGGTAACTGGAGGCTGCTACAATGTTTTGAAAGAGTGCATGTTCTTCCCAGCACGCTGCTCCTTAGATGCAATGACATCAGGCTCTGATCCAGGAAAGATCCAGCAGATCCAGGAAAGTTTTTAATTTTTAAGATAAAACAGGAGAACAGCAAAATATGATCACAAATTGTTACAGCAGCTGCATCACGCAGACCTTAAGTATTATTTTGTTATACCTCTGTGTAGCTTAGTGAAGACACATTTCCCTACTTAGCTATTACTTACACAGAATCGTGTAGTGCTATAGGAGTAGGACTGTGATAGGTGCCCTGGATGTACCCTGGAAGTCTCCATGCACATTAAGATGACAGATTCCCTAAGGTAAGCATCTGCCAAATCTCTGCCTAGAAGTACTGCTGAGAACTGGCCAGAAGATCTGTTTTCGAGATTTATTCAATGTTGGCTAAAAACTGCACAGAACAGCCTTGAGGAGAGGGGAATATTCTTTTCTTGTCTCTATTTCTGTTTTATCTCCTTTTTAGCCACCAGTCTTAACAGGCCAGTCAGGCTTCCCAGTTTCTTCCTTAATGCAGCATCTCCATGGTGCAAGAACATCTTTCATGCTAAATCTCACCACTGCAAAGTGCTAGGGTTTTGTTGTTTTTTTTTTTTTTTAGAGCTGTCAGGCAGGGGTACTGCCTAGCTTACACCAATTCAGTTTGGTCCTTTAGGGTTTCTTCCTCTTCTTGCCTTTCTCATTTCTTGCTTTCACCTTACTGCCTGAGGATTTGACCCTAGTAGATTTGATAATAAAGAAGAAAAGAAAATAAGAACATATTATACATATACTCACAGCAAGGTAGTGCATGAATCAAATCTGTTTGTCCCTTTAGGACTAATTTTCTAATGGACACTGATAGCACGCTTACATAGTAATACATGCAATTTATAGCATTTCCTCTGGAAAGATCCAGATAAAATAAGCCACGAGGCCAGCTTCCTTTTCTTTTTTCTTTTGTTTTGTTTTATTTTGTTTTGTTGTTTCTGTTCTAAAAATTTACCTGTTATTTCGGTTTTATGGTTCATATGAGGATGCAACAAAAAAAAAAAAAGGAGAGTATCAGTCTCAAGGTTGCTATGTGTGCAGAGGTTTTTTACATATTAGCCAAGTATGACAGCTGAGTCCCAATGTGCCTGATTTATTTTTAAAATCTGCTTTCAGGCAAGAGTTCAGCACAGAGGATTTGATATATTAATTTTCAATATTCCTCAAAGCGAGATCTTTTGCACACCATGGAAATTCGTGTGTGTCAAGGCAGCAAGGTGTTAGACTCCTTTATCGTCTCGCCTATTGACGATCCAAAGGCGTCCTGGTGAGGCTGATGGGGAGCAGTGCCTCTGTTCTAAAAATGGACTCAAGTAGCAGAAGGTCTCTTGCAGCCTTCTTAACCTGGGAATGCCAGACTGCAAGTTGGATGGCCCTCAGACTGTCTGACAGCAAAGGCATTTCAGTCCTGACCAGACAGTGAGGACTGTGCAGTCAGTGTTCAGCGGAGGGGGAGAATCAAGCACTGAACACGAGCTACTCCCTGCCTCCTACAAGGTTCTTATTGAGCCAGTTCATTTCCAAGATATTTTTATTCACCGCCATTCTCCTCCTCCACCAAAAGTCTGGGTCTAAAGCCAAAAATTCAGTGAATTCTCTACGGTCTGCTCCAATAAGCACAACAATAAGCTAGTTAATAATGTGCCCAAATGACAGCAGTGCTGCCTGCTCATGGTGTTAAGGACAGACATGTGAGCCCTTGAAGGTGTCACGGAGGTGTACAGAAGAAAGGTAGGTTTTTCATCTCGAAGAGATTTCTTCCATGCCACTTGGTCAGTGGTCTCAGGCTTGTGTCTGAACTAGGATCATTGTGATATTTGAGGCAATACCTGGGAATTGGTCCTGTTTTATTGTTAACTATGGCCCTGCTTCTTGTTATCACAGCTATGCTGCTTTGTGCTCTGCTGTTGTCTATGCCAGAAGGCCCCCTTGCAGGCGAGGCCATAGCTGCTGTTATCACTGCTTCTGGTAAAGGATGCAGTGAGTGCTCAGGCTCCCCATCACTTCTGCCTGGACCCCTCCAGCTGCTCCCCCAAGCCTTACGGGAGCACAGACGTCATGGCTAGGGATGGCAACACCAGCAGCAGTGCAATGAAGACCTCTGCAGCAGGTCAAGAAAGCCAAGTGCACATTTTTTCTGCACGTTTCATCAAATCTCTGTCTATTTGGTTCATTTTGACTTGATCAAAGTGTCCCTGATCTCACTAGTCTTTTTCTGTAGAGGAACACCAGAGGAAACAGACTGTGGTCATCTGTCTCTTACATTCTTTCTACAGAGACTTTGAAAGAAGTGGCAGAGCTGAGGCTGAGACTGAGAACAGAGCATGATACACCCACTAAAGAGGGATTG
Organism: Sclerurus mexicanus; assembly: GCA_013396755.1. Classification (NCBI taxonomy): domain Eukaryota; kingdom Metazoa; phylum Chordata; class Aves; order Passeriformes; family Furnariidae; genus Sclerurus; species Sclerurus mexicanus. Next base: position 399,663 of record VWZF01003203.1, read on the forward strand.
CCAGGCTGGAGCAGAAGTCACATAGGGACCACTTGCTCATAATGACAGGCTGAGACAGGATTCAAAATCATGGTGAGGCAACTCTTTCAGGCTGCTCTGGACGGGGGAACCAGGGCAGGCTCACAAGTCATTACAAAAAAGCATTGCAGTCTCTGGACCTGCTTCTGCCCTGCCTCTCTGTGGTTTTTGGGAGCAATGCACAGGGACAAACACCCTGGGGAAGTGGGGAGTGTGGAGGGTGATATTTTCAGCCTCCATTGCCCTCTACTTTTAGTCAAAAGCAGTATTTTGTTCAGTACAGGATCGAGTGTTGGCAGGAAGGTAGGAGCAGGATCTGACTAAGAGTTGGACTTTGAAAGTGAGTTTCTGAAGCAGAGAAGTAACCTTGGCTCTGTACCTGAACTACCTCTCCTGGAGAAAGGGAGGGAGGGACCATGAAATAATCTGAATCTGAATGCAGTTGTAGTATAGTTGGCCTACTCACCGCTGGCAGCAGTAAGCTCTCATTTCATTAGGTGAACTTAAAATCTCTGGAGAGGTCATCACTTGCTCAGACTATTACTATATACATGGAGAAACACACTACATACAGGAGAAATATGTATTTTGATAAAATACATATATTCTCAGGGTTTTACAAGAAGGTTACATATCCTTCTTTAAAGGCAAAAAAACCCTGTTCTTTCATACTGCTGGAAAATAAGTTACATTTCTCATTCTTCAAGACTTTGCTAGCATACAAAAGGTTATTCTTCTCTCAGTGGCCAGGTTGTCTACGTGAGTTGATGGCACTAAACCTCTTGCTATCTCCATTTGGTAATTCTCTTCACTATTTGCTTTATTTTCATGGGAAAGGGTTTAGGAAACTGAATTTCCAAGGGGAGTAGCCCAGAGTTTTCTTTGTATATGCCTGAACAGGAAAGCCATGGTCCTAGGTCTCTATGGGTAAAGATGGAACTGCTAGGGATGAGTCTCTGGCAGAATAGGTCCAAGGAAAAAAGTAGTTTCAGGAAACGGTAAGCACAGAGGGAGTGGTAGTATGAGTGAAAATATGCATATGCACACATTTAGAGAAGAACTACTATTTGATCTTCCTTGTATCAGAGCCCTTGTGCTTACAAATAAGGAATTCAATTCTTATTTAGCATAGAAACTGTCTTTGTACTCATTTATGTCAGTTGACTCCGTGCCCTGTGTTTAAAACACCCCAAGGCTAGAATAGCTGTTTTCCTGAATTTTAATAGCAATACACATTTCAGCACCAATTCAATAGCTCAAACAGCTAAAGTAATGCTAGTCTGGAAGCTAATATACCAAATTGTATTTTCCCTCTGTAGTCAAAGTTTGGTCTGTGGAGTAGCAACTGTTTACACTTAGTTACATTTTAAGCCCTTTTGAAAAGTAAGAAACATTTTTTTCTATTTCTGTAAAAGTCACTCAACAAGGAACCCAATCATTAGGTTCTCTGATGTGAAAATTGCAATATTTTGCACAGCTGGAAGGTAATGGTAAATATCTTCTTCTGGACCATTTCTTATGTCTGTAGAAGAATCAGTTTTTCTACACAAAGGAAAAAATTAACACTCTCATAAAATGTGTCTTGCAAGAATAGTTTTTAGGTTCCTGCAGGGAAACTATTGGGGCATTGAAGTAGAAAATGAAAAATGCAAAGTGTGAGGGGAGGGGGTTAAAAGCAAATTTGAAGTGCAAAACCAAATTAATAAATTGGGTGAGTGTGGAAAAATTCTGACAAACTATATAATTAAAAAGGTTTATTTACCTTCTTCTCTGTGACAAGAAGTATAGAAAGCCCAAAGGGAGGAGAAGTGGAATGAAAAACAATATTCTGTTAATAACGCAGCTGGTACAGACAAAAGAAGTGTCTGTGAGAGAGAGCAGAGGGGAAGTAGGAGAACACTGCCTGCTGTCTCCCTGCTTCCTAATAAAAATTTAACAGAATATTATGCCCAGATTCCTTCTAACTCCACATTCTAGGGAGATGCTGTCAGCACCTTTCATGACCCAAGCACTTGGTGTGTCGGCCCCAGTAGGTCACTGGTCACAGTACGACTTTGGTGAATATTTTGTCTCCTGGGGCAAACACAGAAGTTGAGTCTTTCATACCTTTTTTTTTTTTTTTTTTTCCTCATCTTTGAGCCATAACCTGCTCACTGAAGTCGTTGTTGTCATGGGATTTTTTTTTTGGTGACCACAAACTGCATTACCAAATTGCACATTTTGCCACTACCAGCAATTCTTACAGTTTTCTGCAGCCATTGGAAAGAGCATTACTAACAAGGAGCTTGAATGGATCAAATCATTTTGCTTTCCGGTCTAGAAGATTTGAAAATGCTAAGGCAGCTCCTTATTGTCAGAAGCACATTTGTGACTGGTTTTTGTTCATCCATGCACATACATTTGGGCACAATTTTTAGGCATGCTGATAAAAGCTCCTTCAAGGAATTTTAGATCTAGATCAAAATTCTGGTATTGTGTGATTGCCTTGTGTTTACAAGTGGTTAGCAGCATCCTGTGGATGACATGAAGTAGAGATGGAACTAAACCACCTGGTAATAGGAATCTGTCATATCAATGTCCTCAGTATCTTCCTTATATTGTGTTTTTTTTTGGTTGGTTGTTTTTTTATTCTGAATGTGTGCGGTTGAACACTACCCATCTATATGGACTTTATGGTGTTTAGGATGTGGGGTGGCTTTTGGAATTTCTAGGGAAAAACAAACAGAAAGGAAACTAGCATGATTTCACAGACCGTGTTCATTTAAACATGCCAGTTCCATGGAGCTGCCCCAGTGCTTCTGAAGGGGAAAATGCAGGCATGGAAAGGGGGCATAATATAAACACTGTCTTCCTTTGAGGTTCATCTTGAAGTCTCCTTAAAGTGGGCACCGAAGTTGGATGGTATTTTAAGCATTCATTTAAATAGATTGAAGTGACTCTGGGCCACTCTACTGTAAAATCTCCACAGTTTTGAAAAGCATGGAGCAGACCTGCTGGAAGTCAGAAAAAATCCCAGAGGACAAAGAACAGCTATAATAAATAATAACTCTATGAAAAAAACTACCAGAAAGACTGAGAGCCTGCCACCATAAACATTATTATACAGGAAATGACAGTTCCTTGAAAATATTGGGAATAATTCTCTAAGGGAGGGAGAAAAACAACAAACCCTTTTCAATTTTAGAATTGCCAATGATGTCAAGGCTAAACCATTTCTGTCTTGTGATCTTGACTGGATGGTCTCTGAATACAAGTGCTGCAAGAATATAAATGTAACTCTTCCTGTAACACTGGATCCAGCAGCCCTAGTCTGAGCATGGCTTGTACAGTGTGGCTTCAATTATGTGTTGTGGTTTAACCCCAGCTGGCAATGAAGTACCATCCAGCTGCTCACTTACTCTCCCTCAGTGGAATGGCTGAGAGAATCGGGGCAGGGTAAAAGTGAGAAAACTCATGGGCTGGAATAAAAACAGTTTAACAGGTAAAGCAAAAGCTGTGCACACAAACAAAGCAAACCAAGGAATGAAGTCCCCACTTCCCATGGGCAGGCAGGGATTCAGACATCCCCAAGAAAACTGGACTCCATCATGCCTAATGGTGACTTGGGAAGACAAACTCCTCTCAAGTATGCCACTCGTGCCTTTCTTACACTTAGTAAGCACTGGCACCTGAAAGCTCTGCATTAATTTAGAAGCATGTGTTTTATTAAATACTCCAGCCTGCATGCAGGGAAAAGTACAAAACAATCATGGTTCATGGGGAATTCACTTTGTATTTTTAGACTGCTTTACAAGTACATTTTTAGGTAAGAGAACTGATGCTTCCCCCATAATAGTGGTTTAGTAACTATACAAACCACAAGTTTTATATTGGTAATAGCTATTTTATTATTAAAATAAATAAATACTTTTGAGTAATTCCACAGCTTTGTGTGCCATTGCAGGTTTTTCAATGAGCCATTTGATTACTGTCTTTGTAAAAGCTTTTCTTGCAAGAAGGAAGCTTCAAAATAAAGACAAGACAGGAGAGAATAAGGGAAAACTTTCCTCTAAGTAGAAACTGAAGTTCATTCCTTTTATCTAGTCTGTTTTCAACCGCAAAGAGACATGCATCATCTGTTTAANACAGTTTTCTGCAGCCATTGGAAAGAGCATTACTAACAAGGAGCTTGAATGGATCAAATCATTTTGCTTTCCGGTCTAGAAGATTTGAAAATGCTAAGGCAGCTCCTTATTGTCAGAAGCACATTTGTGACTGGTTTTTGTTCATCCATGCACATACATTTGGGCACAATTTTTAGGCATGCTGATAAAAGCTCCTTCAAGGAATTTTAGATCTAGATCAAAATTCTGGTATTGTGTGATTGCCTTGTGTTTACAAGTGGTTAGCAGCATCCTGTGGATGACATGAAGTAGAGATGGAACTAAACCACCTGGTAATAGGAATCTGTCATATCAATGTCCTCAGTATCTTCCTTATATTGTGTTTTTTTTTTGGTTGGTTGTTTTTTTATTCTGAATGTGTGCGGTTGAACACTACCCATCTATATGGACTTTATGGTGTTTAGGATGTGGGGTGGCTTTTGGAATTTCTAGGGAAAAACAAACAGAAAGGAAACTAGCATGATTTCACAGACCGTGTTCATTTAAACATGCCAGTTCCATGGAGCTGCCCCAGTGCTTCTGAAGGGGAAAATGCAGGCATGGAAAGGGGGCATAATATAAACACTGTCTTCCTTTGAGGTTCATCTTGAAGTCTCCTTAAAGTGGGCACCGAAGTTGGATGGTATTTTAAGCATTCATTTAAATAGATTGAAGTGACTCTGGGCCACTCTACTGTAAAATCTCCACAGTTTTGAAAAGCATGGAGCAGACCTGCTGGAAGTCAGAAAAAATCCCAGAGGACAAAGAACAGCTATAATAAATAATAACTCTATGAAAAAAACTACCAGAAAGACTGAGAGCCTGCCACCATAAACATTATTATACAGGAAATGACAGTTCCTTGAAAATATTGGGAATAATTCTCTAAGGGAGGGAGAAAAACAACAAACCCTTTTCAATTTTAGAATTGCCAATGATGTCAAGGCTAAACCATTTCTGTCTTGTGATCTTGACTGGATGGTCTCTGAATACAAGTGCTGCAAGAATATAAATGTAACTCTTCCTGTAACACTGGATCCAGCAGCCCTAGTCTGAGCATGGCTTGTACAGTGTGGCTTCAATTATGTGTTGTGGTTTAACCCCAGCTGGCAATGAAGTACCATCCAGCTGCTCACTTACTCTCCCTCAGTGGAATGGCTGAGAGAATCGGGGCAGGGTAAAAGTGAGAAAACTCATGGGCTGGAATAAAAACAGTTTAACAGGTAAAGCAAAAGCTGTGCACACAAACAAAGCAAACCAAGGAATGAAGTCCCCACTTCCCATGGGCAGGCAGGGATTCAGACATCCCCAAGAAAACTGGACTCCATCATGCCTAATGGTGACTTGGGAAGACAAACTCCTCTCAAGTATGCCACTCGTGCCTTTCTTACACTTAGTAAGCACTGGCACCTGAAAGCTCTGCATTAATTTAGAAGCATGTGTTTTATTAAATACTCCAGCCTGCATGCAGGGAAAAGTACAAAACAATCATGGTTCATGGGGAATTCACTTTGTATTTTTAGACTGCTTTACAAGTACATTTTTAGGTAAGAGAACTGATGCTTCCCCCATAATAGTGGTTTAGTAACTATACAAACCACAAGTTTTATATTGGTAATAGCTATTTTATTATTAAAATAAATAAATACTTTTGAGTAATTCCACAGCTTTGTGTGCCATTGCAGGTTTTTCAATGAGCCATTTGATTACTGTCTTTGTAAAAGCTTTTCTTGCAAGAAGGAAGCTTCAAAATAAAGACAAGACAGGAGAGAATAAGGGAAAACTTTCCTCTAAGTAGAAACTGAAGTTCATTCCTTTTATCTAGTCTGTTTTCAACCGCAAAGAGACATGCATCATCTGTTTAATAAGGAACTTGATCCCAGCCAAAGAGTTCTTACCCTCCTCCACGGGTTTAAGTTCTGTGCTCTGTTCACAAATAAGAAGTCGCTTTGATATGGCTTTGGCAGATAGTGAGGGGAGAACAGCCTGGAACACAACCTCTGCAAAGCTATTTGTGGGTATTTTGCAAATAGATAGAAAAAACTGGAAGAAGGGGAAAGGCTTTTTCCTTCCCATATCTCCACAAGGGAGAGAAGGAATTAAGGGAAGGGCAAGAAGTAGAGCTTCCTGCATTGTCCCTAGAATGGAAAAGTTCAGCTCTGCCTCCACTTTGTATGATATTTGAAGCACCTCGTTCTCACTCTGTGTTCAAAGTGGTTGAGCCAGATATTTCACTGTAGTTCAAGAGGCACCACTGTCAGGTTTAGGCCACTCAGGTTTAGTTACTCCTTTGTGTCTCTTAATACAAAAGCCAATGTGGTTTTATAACCTTGCTGATCAAATAAAAGGTTTAGCATTATGCTTGACTATGTCCCTCCATATCAAAACAAAAACATATCACACAATGACAGCAGCAAAATCTAATTTTTAAAGGTGTGTAAAAAAATACGTTTTTTCTCCTCCTGGCTTTTATGTTTTGTCTTTCTTGTCCTTGTATTACAGCATGCAGAACTTCTTTTTTAAGTTGCTTTTGCCTCTTTTCTTGAGGACACTTTTAGGAAAAGGGCAGAATGTTACAACTGATGTTTAAAATGCCACTGTGCTCTTCATAATCATTCAGGATTTTTCTGAACATGCAGAATGAATGCAAGTTACATGACGACATTCATTGGTGGAATGTTGATCATTTGCAATTTTGAGAAAGTCCATGGAGAATTTTGCAAAAAAAATGTAGTCATCATATTGGTTTCCCAGATGAAATACATACTTGGATAATGTTATGCCACTCAGCATAATTGTCGCTTAAGGACAGTATGGTGTAAATTCAGGAATTCCCTTAATGTCCAGAATAAACGGTGTATGTAGCTCTGAGCTGATCAAAGACTGTTGCCCTCCACTGTTACAATTTTATCATAGAATCATATAATCCTAGAATGGTTTGGGTTGGAAGGGACCTTAAAGATCATCTTGTTCCAAATCCCCTACCATGGGCAGGGATGCCACTCAGTAGATCAGGTTGCTCAAGGCCCCATCCAATCTGACCTCAAACACTTCCAGGGATGGAGCATCCACAACTTTTTCTGGGCAACCTGTTCCAGTGTTTCACCACCTTCTGAGTCAAGAGTTTCTTCCTAACATCTGATCTAAACCTGCTCTCTTTTAGTTTAAAACCATTGCCTGTTGTCCTGTCACTATCTGCCTGTGTAAAAAGTCCCTCTCCCTTCTTTTTACAAGCCCCCTTAAGGTACTGGAAGGCTGCAGTGAGGTCTCCCCGGAGCCTTCTCATCTCCAGGCTGAACAACTCCAGCTCTCTCAGCCTGCCTTCATAGGAGAGGTGCTCCAGCCCTCAATCATCTTATGGGGCCCTCCTTGTGGACCTGCTCTAACTGGTCCATGTCCTTCATGTGCTGAGAATCCCAGATCTGGATGCAGCACTGTAGGTGGGGTATCACAAGGGCAGAGTAGAGAGGCAGAATCATTTCCCTCCACCTGCTGCCCAGGCTGCTTTTGATGGATCCCAGGATGCAGTTGGCTTCCTGGGCTGCAAGTGCACATTGCTGGATCAAGTCCAGATTTTCCCCCATGAGAATCTCAGGTCTTTCTTGGCAGGGCTGCTCTCAATAAGTTCCTCTCCCAGTCTGTACTCGTGTCTGGAATTGTCCTGACACCTTGCACCTGGATCTGTCAAATTTCATGAAGTTCTCCTGAGCCCACTTCTTAAGCTTGTCCAGGTCTCTCTGGATGGCATCTCTTCCTGTTGTGTCAACAGTACTGCTCAGCTTTGTGTCACCTGCAAACTTGTTGAGGGTGCACTCTATCCCACTGTCTGTGTCATTGATGAAGATACTGAAGAGCACCAGTCTGAAGACAGAGCCCTGAAGGACCACGCTCCACCTGGACATACAGTCATTGACCACAACTCTCTGTCTGCGTCCTTATCTTGATGGCAGATGTACCGATTTATTTTTCCAGCTGACTTGAGTCGACCAAGGAGAGGCAAGGATGCAAAAGGCTTTTTCTCTCAGCCTAATGTCAGGTATCTGGGGCTCTAGGCTTGTGACTTTATGGCAAAGGATGTTACAATGCATAGAAGCTGGGCAGTCCTGGAATCCTGCTGCCCTACTGCCCACAAGGGCTTGTAATGTGCATGTAACTCAAGAAGGACACTCACTGTCCACCCTCTAGTCTTGCTAGGGAGTCAGTGGAGGGAGAGATGAGTATCTTCAGAGAAAAATCCAGCACTCCCAAAACAGGAGCTCTGGATTGCCCTCTGGAGGTGCCTGCAGCTCTCTCTTAACTTTATGGGAAGACTGGGCTCCCAAGTTGAGTGGTGAAAGGTACCTGTGTATGTAAGTCTTATAACATATCTAGTCTTCACATGTGCCTCCTTCAATAAACAAGTCACCATGAGAGCAGACATTTGTACAGTAGCACAATCACTTGGGAAGGTGCAGTGGTGCGGTCCTTTGACCTTGCTGCTGATACTATGTGTGTGTTTTGGGGCTGGGAAACATCCACCCAAGCCTTGTAGGAAGAGGACAGATGCAACAACTTGTGGTTGCTTTGCCACTTTTTGTGCCGCTTGCAGGTGGATGTCTTGTGGATCCATCATACAGGTATTACCTGAATCCCACTACACCTCTATGCAGAAGAAGAAACAAACACACAAGAAATTGGTTTATGAATCCCTCATTGTCAGAGAGCTGCACAACAGCATTTGAATCTGATACTGTGGAGTCCCTTGTGCTTATCTGGACTTGACTCTACTGTGGATAATAATGGACCTTACTCACAAATTGCATTTACTTTCCATATTAAAACATGCATTTCCGTTTCTTCTGGGCAGATCCAACAGTGTGTTAGCTACCATTGTCTTATTTTCAAATAGATTTTAGCAATTTTAAGTGCAGAAATATAAAAGGAAAAGTACAGTGTTAATGGGATAATGTAGTAAGAACTACCTGTCCTCCATACTTAGCTGAAAGGATCTATTCCCAGAAAGAATTCCAAAACTCTTCATTTATACTCCTTCTATAATGCAAATGGAAAATTCTACATCTCTGAATAATGATCCAAAAGATTCAGAAGGAATGAAAGGAACCTCACTAGCTACCACTGAGAAACACTAAAAATAGGGTTGCATCTAAGATTCTGTTGGGTGTTTTTTTATTATTTAGTTAGTCAGTTAAACCAGTTTGGGAATGCCTATGTGGGATCCAAAGTATTTTCCATGTTCACATGCCTGCATTGACTGCACATTTAAATCTCAGTTTGTACCCCAGACCATAAGAACAGGCAGAATCACAGAATCAAAGCACCATTTAGGTTGTAAGAGACATTTAAAATCATCTAGTCCAACCACTAACTCAGCACTGCCAAGTCCATCATTAACCATGTCCTTAAGTGCCACATCTACATATTATTCAAATCCCTCCAGGGATGGTGACTCAATCACTTCCCTGGGCAGCCTGTTTCAGCGCTTGACAATCCTTCCAGTGAAGAAATGTGTTCTAATATCCGATTTAACTTTCCCTGGCACATCTTGAGGCAGTTTCATCTCAGAGAGAAAATGATATTTAGATTATTTGTGTTTTTTTATTTTATTTTTCAGTCGATAATGAAATGCTGAATCAAACTGGTATCTGAACGAAGAGTTAGAATCAAGCTTTTCTTTTAACAACAATACTAATTAGGAATCCATCCTGTGCACTGCAGTCATGTGCTTTTTAAATTTTGTATTTCTTTTCCAGTGCTGTTCTTCCTCTTAAGAATGAAGGCAGTGTTTTTCTAAGGAAAACTTGTCCTCTTGTGCCATGAAACAGATGTGTTACAAGCAGTGGCATTACAGGTTTTCTCACACTGGCCAATGCGCTTTTGCTTTGCCAGCTTTGACTCCTCAGCTTAGAGGAGAGTTTACAGTCCATGCCTTTTGTCCAGGCCATCAATAATTCGAGCAGGGTCTCTGGCCCTTGGTATCACATGATTTGTGAGGGCTCAGCTTGAAGCTCTCTTCTTAGTTCAGCAGTAATGATTTGGAGTTGCTGAATTTTCACTACTAAAGAAATGTCTGTCTGACCACAGAAATAGTCCCTGTAAATGAAGTAACAGGGATTTTAATTTTTTTTTCCTGTGGCTGTCAGGCAGCATGCATGACTTTCCTGTTTCACCTCAAAGTGGACTACACTTCTAATTTTATTATCTAATTATAGCACCAGTCATTGGAATGGAAAATTCTTGTTGGTTTTTTTTTTCCATTGTTGGTTGCTCTGGGGACAGATACCTCTATCCAAATCAGTTAGTTTTAGAAATTATTTTTAAATGTATGCTGCCGTATGGAGCAACTCTGCCAGGTATTCTCTTTTGCCTGGAGCTATTCATCAGCTGACTTCCTCTCCTTCTTTTTGACTCCCTCTTTCCTACCCAAGACAGGGATAAAACACATACGTGTGTGCAAATACAAAACCATTTCCTTCCCTTCTCTTCCTCATTTTGTCCATCTCCTCCCAGCCAAGTTAATCCTTCAGTTGCTAAGGGCTTTTCTCAAGGAGGTTTATCCTGCAGGGACAGAAAAAAGAAGAAAGGGGGAGAGTTGAAGGCCCATGTGTCTGCTCACCCATTAGGTGACCAAGGTGAGGCATGCCAGCAGCTTTCCTAGCAGAGCCTTGCTGGAGCCACTTCCCTTTCCAACATGAAACTCCCATGTGTTTCCATACATTTCAGAGCTTAAGGTGTAGTAACAACATAGATGGATTTTGTAAGGACTTTTTCAGTGTTCATGTAAAGGGAAAAAAAGGGAGAGGTTGTGCTTTTCCAACCCTTTCAGAGAGCAAGTGTTGCAATAGTAGGCTCTGCAGAAAGGCAAGGAGGGATGAGGTGGAAGAGGTGGGGGGAAACTGAAAACAGACCATCAGGCTGAAGGCATTTCATTGTCTCTCTAGAAGGGAGAGCACTCTGCCCACAAATCCCAAATGAGCAAGGAAGGGTGTTTTTGGGAGATGTCTGCCCACTATCCAGCTTTCAGGGATGATGCACTGCAGTCAGAGTCAGCCTAAACTGGATCTGAGCTAAGGACCTGCAGGAGTCAGTGGTTTCCTTGATTGCGTAGGCTCAGCTGGAGGAAGGAGTTCTAGCTGAAACACAGGTGTGTGCAGCGACGTCTGCTCTTTCACTTAGGTAATAAATCTATTATTTTACTGTTATACTGCTCCACAGAGGATTCTGGTTTTGGTCCAGCATGCTTTGGGATCTGCTCAGCCTCATTTCTCATTGCTCTGAGCTGATGCCGCCAGCAGAAGTGTAAATTGCGATGGTGCTTCTGTGATGCAAAGGCCCAGCTGTCCGCTGGGTACTAATCATATCACCACCGCAGCAGAGCATAGTTGACAGCCATCACTGAAGGAGCCCAGAGGAATGTTTTATGTTTTTGCTCCAGCTAGCTGAGGTCTGCAGCATAGCTGTGTGTTTGCAACAATCTGCGTAGGACTGTCTTGCAACCGCTTAATTTCATTGTGTGCTTTATGATCACTTAGTAATTAGCCAGAGTCAAACCAATGATCTTCATTACAGAGCATAACCAGGAGTAATTGTATTTCATGGCATTGTTCCAACTTGCTTTAAAATTTTCTTAAAAACCCAATTGAAATGTAAATGTATTTAATAAATACCCTAAATGGTTAATTTTTATTCAGTGACGAGTAGGAAATTTATTCTGTTTTTTTCAGACTGACAAATGCTCTTGACAAGCTCTGCTCTTGTACTAGACAGTTTTAATTATGTGACACGTCTGTTTGTTATTTGACAGTCTGCTCATGTTTGGACTCTGAACACGCAGGGGAAAATTCATGGTTCATTGTTTACTGAAAAATCTTTTCAGATTTTGCACAAAGCTTTCCCAAATTCTTTCAATGTGCAATGTGATTATATGCAGGCAGGTAAACTACGCATGCTGAATTAGTTATATTTCCTATATTTTTTGATCACTACTGAGGAGTGGTTCTTAAAATTCCCTGGAATAATTTGCCACAGAAATCTTTCAATACTAATAGTCTAATCAGAAAATATTAATTATACTAATAATCTTTAATTGTGGAAGTTTCCTATATTTCTTATTCCAGCAAGAAAAGAAACTTGCAAGCAAACAAAACAGTGACTCATCTGCTGAAATTTACTTGATTTGAAAGAAGCAAACGCACTTCATGTATAATTGCTAAACTTTACTCCTGATACGAGTAAATTACAGGTATGTAATGTCACAGCTCTGTGAGAAGATCCCACTTGCCTTTCACCTTGTCTAGCCTCTCTTCTTAATGGATATGAAAGAACTTTCTTGTATTATTGATGCAGCCACAGGATGCATGCTGCAGGAGCTTGGGGACATGTTTCCATCAGTTCAGTCAGCAGTTATGTTGCCCTGACCACTAGACATTTCCATTTTTCTTAACAATCATTATGAATGCTGCTCCTAATGATTAATTTCTGATATACGTGGAAGTGTTCAGTAGTTAAGAACAAATTTTCCTTTATAATTGTGTCTACAGTTAATGATGCTTTGAGATATCATTTGGGTTCTGCCAGGTTTGATGTCCTGAAAATGTGATGAAAATAGAATTGCTTGAGTATGGGACAGAGCGCTCCTGTTGAGTTTTACATTACTCTCAGGTAAAGACAATAATGTTTTGATGCTCCGTAATTAACAAGATTGTACAACGCAGCAGAACATGACAGGCAATCAACAAGGGTTTCTATAAATAGATATTTACTGGGCATGACAAATGTTCTGGACGGACCCTGTGACACGAATGGTGAAGATTAACAAAGCCTAGGAGGCAAAAAAAAATCAGACCTTTGGTTATGCATCTGATTTTAGAAAGCTTTCTGCATGCCCTGTGCCCAGTTCTAACTCAGCTGAAATGAGTGGTGAAATTGTGGATTAATGAATGGAAGATAAATCAAGCATGGGGGAAATCTGGAGGCTCCTAGGAAACTTTACTGCTCTGCTAGGGCAGCTGAACATTTCTAAGGATGCCTACTCAGCATACATTTGAGTGGAATGAATTTCCTTATTGTGAGGCAAGACAAACTCATCATTTAAGAAGACAAAATAGTTACTGAACTACTGGTGGTACTGGGGAGTTAAAGTTACTCTGAGCCAAAAATCAGTTTGACCTGTGTTTTTTAACTTTTCTTGAACCAGAAATGAACTTGAACATTATTTTTAAGTTTAGCTTACTTCATGCTGAAAGTGAACAATAACAGCTTCAGTGAGACCTGAATGTGAACTAAGCTGAAAAACCGAATTGCTTGACTCCTGGTGGGCCACTGCCAGTTGTTCCCCCAGCTGCTGACAGGGCTGAGCAGGAGGAGGACTTCCAGAATAGGTAAGAGAAGCAAGATGTTTTCATGTATTCTTAGGGAGCATGGATCAAGAGATGTAACACACTAGTTAATCATCACTGTAAATGTTAAAGCCATTTCCTTCCCCACAGGTCCCCAAAGCAGGGCTCTCATATTGTTAGAATAACAAATATAAACCAGCATTGTACAGCAGTGACTGCCCTGAAAAGGCTTCAGTAACTTCTCCTGCCTCTCAATGAAACTTAATGCTTTGCTGCTTCTTTGTATAGGGGAGTTTTATTTCTTCAACTAGTTTAGCACTCATTTATGAAGCCCCTTAACTGTATGGATTGTGTGATCATATAATATATACACATCCACATGTACTCATGCACATGCCCTTGTTTATATTATCCTGAGTCTGTGAATGTTCTAACAAAGCCATGAGCTCATGATTCAAACAACCAAACAAATAAGATAGCTGAGGCAATTAGAAGCTGTTTTTCTGAACAGCAATATTTTGGACCGTCAGTCAGCTCAACAGAGTTAACTTCAACCAGCACTTCTAATTTATTATATTCTACCTAATAGAATTGGTGGCACAATACATTCTGGACATTTTTTTTCTCCAATGGCTCTCTTGGCCTCTGACTCTATTCATTGCAACTAATTTTGCACATTGGATGAGGTGGGGGCAATATTTTTCCAAAGTAACCCCAAGCTGACAAAGTGAGGTAGAGCAAATATTTTCATAGCCGAAATTTGTTCTATAGATGTAAATTCTTCCCACTCTTTATTAAGGCCTCATCAATCCCACTGCTAAAATGTTTCCACCTAATGTGGGCATTACACACCTGGGGCTCTGAGATCCTGGTAGCTGAAAGTAAGAGAAAGAATTGCTGGGCGGTGGTGAGATAGCTGCATCCACTGCTAGCATGTTTACTGTGTGCTGTAGGACTCACACAGTCTGGCAATTTCCTCTTGTTTGCAGAGGGAAAGGGAAAAACTGTGTGGCCAACAGTGCGATTTCAGTAAGTTGTATGCCCTTAGGGAAGAAATAAAACTGCTTTATATTCAAACTACTTTTATGTCACTTGCAAAATTGGTATCAGCTAAATAAACTCCTGGCTATCTTCTGGATATTGTTCTCTATTATTTACACTTAATCCAACAGACTGTTTTCCCATTCATTCAGTTTCTCTTTCTGTATTACCTATTTTTAGTCAGTCCTGTGTTTTATTTTTTCCATGCTGACTAATAGCGCTCCTCCAATTTTCAGGTTAGTGCATTTACTGTTTCTGTCAACAGCTGAGCTAGAGAAGGTGCACCAGATTCTTGTAAGACTTCACATAGTTTTTTTATGGTTTTTACCACTCCAGAGGTGTATGGGCGATGGATGTGTCATTGTTCTCTCAAAATTCTGTGTATGCAAACAGTTAACTCCTGGCAGCTGTGGGAAAAAAATGTTGTCACTGACACAAAAGACATTTTAGCCAAAAGGTGGCACTGCGGCTGCACAGATTTTGCAGCAGAGGAGCAGTCTGGCAAAAGGTAAGGAGCCACTCAATACATATATTTGAACTCCGCTTTTCATACCTTGTGAGCGGTAAGTATTGGAAACTGGCTAATTACTTCCCAAACATTAGCATAAAATCACTTCTTCGGGAAGCAAGGAATTTGGTAACTGTGCTATAAATGTAATGAATAATTTACCCTTCCTTTAGTGAATCTGAAAAACTGAAAAAAATATACCAAACCAAATCAATATCTGAACATGTGCTGTTAAAGTGCACAGAATGTTTTAGCTATGCATGTATCCCACACACAGAGGTGATGGTGCTGTGCAGCCTCTAAGGCAAGGAGAGTTTCCTTAGGAACTTTTGAGTTTTTGAGGCAGATTCTGTGTTCTTAAAACAGTGCTGGGATTGACTATACCACGGGCTGATCAGATGCTTCATCAGCAGGTTAACTTCTATCTGACCCTAGTGTTTTACCATGACGAACATGATCACCAGGTGTGTTCAAAAAGATTGATGTGCACAGAAACTTATGCCAGAAGACTGAGAATCACATATCCAGAATTGGTTCATGGTTGAGATGTCTGGGTGAGCCACTGTGGGCCTGAATGCGGGAAGGGAGGGAGCAATCCTCCCAGGCTGTGTCCTGAGACCGAGTTGAGGTGTTGCATTCATCCTGCTGGGACAGGGCTTCACTACAATCTCTGTTAACACAGACAGATACTACATTTAAAGTCCATGCACTGAATGTGAACTGACTGCAACTTCTCAGAGGTTTAAGCTTTTCATGATAGGGGCCCTTCTAGCAGACCCACTAGGCACATTGAATTAGCGTCTGTAGCTGATTTTTCTTTGTTTTCCTGAGCATATTCATATATGTAAGCCTGAAGTTCTTCACTTTCCAAATATACTGGTAACAGATGCAGTTAGCTTGTTATATAATATTTGAATATCTGAATAATTGCCATTATTCATAAAACAAAAATCAGATGTCCACATGGCTCAACACATGTCATTTGAAACCCCCAAACACAAGATTTTAATTTTTTTCTTGAAAAGACCCTTTGTATTTCCCTGTGAGTCAAACTCATGTTTGCAAACGTTTTTCTCTGCAACAAGAATATGAAATAATTTCTTTTAAAAAGCGGAGGACAGCAAAATATGCTCAAGTAAAGTAAAAAGAGTAAAAAATCCCAAAACAAATCAAGCAACCAAATAAGACTTCAAGACCATAGCTAAGAATTTTTAAATTCAAAGTAAGACTGGATGAGATCCTCCACCAGGAAGAAGGACTGAGAATTTATGTTAAGGACTACAGGGTCACTGCTCCTGCTTTCTTCTGCTTCAGATCTTGCACGGGACTGAGTGTTGCCTCCAACACTACCGGCAGGAAGATGATGTTGGGGCTCAACTTCTCTCATTTAATTGTGAGGGTTTGCAACATATTGCCAAAGATGAAAAGTACTTTTACTTTTATTGATAACAATATGAGTAATTTTCTATTTTACAGCTTCATTATTTTTACCCCGGCTGTGAGCTTTACTCAGCACACGTACAGGGATACACCAGCTGAGCCCTAAAACTGCCCCTTTAAACCCACAGGACTTTCTAACCAGCGCCGTATTTTAGAGGGTAAAAAGCTTTCCAGAAAAGTCAAATACATTCCAAGCACCGCAGATCTACTTCTTTTTCCAGGCGACAATTTTTTTGTGGACCTAAATGCGCTGCTGAAACGGGGCGGGGATGGGGAGAGGGGGGACGGGAAACAAACAGAGAAAACCGCTCCCCCACTCAAGAAAAAAAAAAAACAACCACGAAACAAAACCAACAAAGATTTAAGGGAGAAATAAAATAATAAAAAAAGTAAAAGAAAAAACCCAATCCGTTAAGGAAATAAACCAAAACCAACACAGAAGAAGCGATTGGGAAAAGGGGTGAAGTTTTCAGCGCGGAGCAGGATGCGGCGGCAGGGCGGTCCTGGCGGCGGGGGCGCGGAGGGGGCGCAGCCCGGGGCGGGGCGGGGCGCGGGGCAGTTCCCTGCGTGGGTGCCGCGGGTGCCGCCGGCTGTGCCCGCGCCGT
>VWZF01003203.1:417031-502853 GCA_013396755.1 Sclerurus mexicanus
CCGCCGCCGCGGCGGCTCCGCGCACGGGCGGACCTAGGAGCGGCGGTGGCGCGCAGAGAGGGACGGCTCTCCGGCCGGCCGGCCGCGACCCCCGCCCGCCGCGATGGCAACCGAGGTGGTGTGCGGGCTCACCTTCCGGCTGCTCCTGCCCGTGTGCCTGACTGCCGGTACGTCCTTCCCTCCGCCCGTGGCTCGCCGGGTGGGTGCGCGTCGCGGGGCCGCGGGACCGCCGTCGCTGCCCGCCGGGCCAGCGGCGTGGGGGATGCTCCGCGCTCCTTCCCCGCGGCATCGCCCACGTTGCGCGGTTTTCGCAAGAAACTTTAAACTTAGTAACTCACGCTAAAGTTCTTATGTATTTGTTGCTGCTGTTGTTTTTTGTCGCTGTTGCTGCCCGCTCAGAGGTGCGGGGCTCGCACGTGTGGCGGGGCTCTGCTGCTCGCCGCAGCACCGGCGTGCGGAGCTCGGCGGCTCTTAGCTCGGGAACGCTGCCGCTGGTGCCCGTGTCGCCCCGCACCCTCGAGGAAGACGTGGGAGAGAGGAGGACTCAAGGCTCGCCCTCCGGGCAGTCTGGTTCAGCTGCCGTGTTAGGGTTTGGGGGTGTTTTGTAAAGGGGACAGTGAGCGCGTTAAGGAGCAGTTCTTAAGTTTATGGAGGTTTTCGGGAGGGAGATTGCCCTTACTTTGAAAGAGAGAGAAATTTCAGTTTATTAAGTCGCGTTACTTAGCAGGCGGCCATCCAAGAAACGAATTATTTTTGGATGGAGCACGGCGGTGTCCAGCCATGGGTGAATATGTTAATATTAATCCGTGCCCTCCGCGCAACTTGAAAATAAAACTCTGAGTAGGTCCCGATTGCCCGCTAGATCGGCAGGACGATGGGCTCGCCTCGAAAGCCGCGGTTGCGGCGGGCGGCTCGGTCCGGGCCGGTGGGGGCTGCGGGGCGGGACCGGGGAAAGCGGGGGCCGGGGGTGGTGTACCATCCGCACGGCGTGGAAGGAAACCCCTTCCCCGCCGCGCGGAGGGCGAACGCGGAGGCTGCGGGGGTCGTCTCCCACGCTCCGTGCTGCCGCGCCGTCCACTCGGGACGGGGCTTCCCAGAGCCCCCCCGAAACACGCATCTTTCCCAGAGCTTTTCCCTTCCCTAGCCCCGTGGTGGCCGGGCCAGCGCCCCTCGGTTTCAGCATCTTCTCTCCACCTTGCCCGGGAGGTGTGCCCCTCGCTCTGACTCCAGGTGCCCTCCACTGCCTCCGACTTCTTTGGGAGGCAGGACGCGGAGCGCATTGTTAGCCCGGCCGCAGGCGTGCGGGACCCAGGGCGCTCCCTGGTGCCTCGCGGTGTGCAGCCGCTCCTGCATGCACGGCCTGGGAGTGAAAATGCACATTTTTCTCCATCCCTTTGCGTGAGGCCATATGGTGGTTGCTGTTAGCAGGGTTGCATGAGGGGTAGGATGGAGGCAGCTTTCCAGACCACTGCCAGCACCTGCAACCAATTTCTGCCCCTTTCAAAGCCTCCCTGCAGGTGCCCTGCCCTGTGCTTTGTGGTCACCACTTGCATTGGGAAAGCCACAGTTTCCCAGAGCCATGGTAGCAGGTGAGGGGCTTTGAGGACATCCCTGTTCAACCAAGTGTCAGGCAGTGACTAGGTGCCCTCTGTGAGGGAGCACTGTATGCGGAGCTGAATGGTAATGGATGGGGCAGGCGGTGGGTTGTCCTCAAAGTCAAAGGGTGGTGGTATCAGGCAGGTCTTTCAATGTGAGGGCTGGCATAGGGCACTCCCTGTGTGAAATCTGGTGGGCGCCATCCATATTTTTTTCAAAGTTATGATCCTTGAAGTATGGATGAGGATAAATTTGCTGGAAAGACGTGGGGAGAAGAAAATATTCTAGAAAAGAAAAAATGTTTATGTAAAATGTTTAAATATTACTCTAATACTATAATATCTAGGTGTGGTATTAGAATAGGGGAGGTATTGTTCTCTCAGGCACTCAATCTGGCTCTTGCCAAAACTCTTTCTGTATCAAAACAAGTTCAGATAAAATTGTTTTCCTGTCCAGATTCTTGATACTTAGTAATGCAGAAGTACTTTCGCATTGCAGTAATGCCTCCACAGATGAGAACTGATGTTGTCATGAATTGCTTGTGCTTATAAATCTTACTCATCTAAGATTAATCGAAATATAAAACCTGAAGGAGGGACTTCCCATCCTGAGTACGAAGAAGAAATCCCTCTGCGGAACTTTGGGTTTTGGACCTAGTGGTCTTGTTCAGTTGGATTTGAAACAGGAATCAGTAAATGGACAAACAGCTTTACTCTTACCATAATTTACTGTGTCTGTAGGTGTTATTTTTTTTCCCCCTTCACAAGCTCTTAGCAGAGTCCTCACTAGGCTGGAACCTAGTTCAGCCTGCTCCACTTTAGCACTTATCTTGCGTCTGCACCTGAGTTATCCCTGAGCCAGTGCTCTCCTCCTTTCCAAAGCATCAAGGAAGTGTTTCATGGGCTTCTGGAAAAGGCTTTTTAGAGTTCGTATATCAAAGTGATGGTTTTTTGTATGACTTACGGTGAGGTTACATCCGCAGCTGAAAAGCTGCCATGAAGACTCACTGTTCAGAGTGATGCCTTGTGTCTCCTGCCCGTCTGGGCAGTAAATGTGTCTGCCAGTGGCAAAAGAGTGGAAATAGAGAATTGGTTTTTTGGTTCAGAATCCATCGTGTGTGATTTTAAAATGCTAGATTACTACAGTTTCTTCTTGCGGTATAATTTGCTTTTCGCTTTCTAAGAGTAGAAAGTCATGAGGTTGGAAACCCCTGACTAGGTGTGTGGAGGGCATTGGCAGCTGTGGCAAACTCATTAAAAATAACACATCTGCTAAGGTGAAAGCTGATTTTTAAAACACTGTTAAAATGGTTAATGCTTTAAATCCTTAACACTTTAAATATTTTGAAAGTAAGTAAAATAAATACTAATGCTAATTATCTTTACTGGTATGAAATACTTTTGAAGCATTGATTAGTACCACGAAACTGAGAAAATAGTATTCCTTATGAGAATGTTTAGGATCAGATCTGTAGCACTGAAGGGTGTAATCTTTGCAGGTAAGTCTAGATGTATCCATTTGAAACTCAAGAATGATGTGTCTCGAATGTCTGCTGAAGACAGGAAATTTAACATGTACAAAATGAAAGACTTTGAAGATTGAAAAGCTGATTGTAGGCTTTATGACTTCCAGGCTGATCCTGTCATGTTATTTTCATGATAAAATCTTACGTTCAGTCTGATGTGAACCTAGGATCTAAATGATAACTTACAGTAACATGAAACTTCTTGCAAATAAAGTACTGTGTTCTGTAATAAGGCAGAGAGAGTTTGGTACTTTATTGTTGTTTTTTTGTTGTTTGTTTGTTTTTGTTGTTTGTTTGGTTTTTTTAATGAGATTGCTGTAATGTGGTATTTTCCTTCTCTGTAGTAGTACAATGCTGAAAAAAACCAAACAACAAAATAGAGGAGAGGGAGCTTTTGGCATTGGTGGTGGAAAGTGGGCTTTTTGTGTTTTGTTTTTTAAAGCTTGAGCCTTAGTGTGAACCTTGGTGTCTTTTTTTGTTAGTCATCGGTACTTGAAATATGCAAAAGGTGATTTGTCTCTTTGAAGTGAGGCATCAGAGCAATCTTTTGCTAATTGCTTTGTTTGGTTTATAAAGACTTGAACCACAAAGTTGGTTTACATCACTTGATAACAATTTTTAATTAGTCTGCTTCCAATTATTTTACTTCACACACAATTCATTAGTTTTTTTCTTAAGCAAAATACAGTTATTTTTAAATGGGATGCTGGGGAAAAAATTGCTTAGGACATTTTTCCAGAGGACAACTTTCTCTGTTTTTTGGCTGATGCTGTTGGATTGTGTGTTATCAGCAAATGAGCTTCAGTGAGCTAGTTGCCTGGCCCAAGGACTTCCCAGAAGTTACACTTGCTTTCTGAACTCTTGAATTTTGACCTAGATGAACTCAGTGTTGTAGGAACTTCTGGAAAGTTGGGGATTTTCTGAGGGGTTGAATACAGCTATCAGTGTTTTGTAAGCGATGGCAGGTAAAAAGAAAATATTTCAGAATTTTTGCAGTCAACAGAGTTCAGATATTATTTGTAAGTTTTCACTTGTTTCTTCGAGTTAAGTATTTGAACTGCTGATAAATAGCAGGAATTCCTTTTATTTGTCCTTTCAGTAACCATGATTCATGAGAATGATATTGAATGAATCAGAATTATCATCTCTTCATGATACAAACTATAAGTTACAGAGAATATTTCTTAAAGCATTATAGTATTTTCAAAAACATATATGTTCAGTTGCTGGAAGTGTCTCAGTGGGAGTGAGGTCCTTGTTCTGCCTTTGAAGGAAAAAGTAGATTCCAGAATGCTTGGCTGCTCTTTGACTTTTATCCACAAATTAACAAATATTGATGGATATCTTAGAGGGGTAATATATGTTAGTAGGTACTAAAATGCTTTTTAAATTTCGTGTTTTAGTGTATTAGTGTATTTCAGAATATATAAATTAGTGTATTTCAGAACCCAGTGCAAGTATGTGTTTTGATGCTTTGAATTGCTACTATTCACATTTCCTATAGAATGAGTAAGTTGGACAACTCTAATATTAAAGCAATCCTGCGGAGGCAGTGAACTATGCCACGCTTGCATAATTTTTGTGTGCTTTTCATCGATTGCTCTGGAGGTGGCTGTTCGAAAAATGGTGGTACAATATGACATTGCATTGCAGTTTTCATGTGACTGAATGATTTTTGTGTGCCAGTCTGTACAGGTGACATCACGGTGATGACGAAGCAAGTTGTGATGCGGGACTGTTCAAACTAGAGGGTAATTTGCGTAATGACTTTGCATGTTACAGTATATAAATATATAGGAAAAAAATTACATATTTGTAAAGCTGAAATAAACTTCAAGTAGATGGGGAGATCGTGTTTTCTGTTTGTTATGCTCTAAAATTGCCAATTACTGAAAAGAATGCAAAGATAAAACTGTGGTTTTTTTGTCACTGGGGAATATTTATTATGATGTACCAAGGGAATGATAGGGAACAGCATGATAGTATTAAAACTCTGGTGTTGTCTCAAAACACTCAGAAAAATATTAGTCACAGCAACAAAAAGTCTAGGAAACCTTAGTGGGTAACATGCTCAAAAAGAATTAACTTGAATGTCAGTTTGCACAAGAGATCCTAAACAGGCTAAAATGGAAGCTTTCCTTCCCTTCTTCAAATGATTTAGATAAATTTATCTGGCTTCTTTTATTAAAGGAAGTTTTGCCTAGTTCAATGGGAGCAGGTGAAAGGTGTCAAGAGGGAGCAATATACACAGCCTTGCAGGAGAAACATTTTCCAGGCTTACAAGCACAGGGTTAGATGTTGTTGTACAGAAAAGCAAATGTCATTGCAATCTCTGTGGCTTCCATCTTAGGTCAATTAAGATCCAGAGAAAAGAGTTTTTACGAGAGTGGAGAGGCAGCAGTCTCCTGCAAGCATGGTGCTCTCTCTCTTGTGTAACAGCTCTCTCAGGTTTACTGCCTCTGCTTCCCCCTAGCACACAGGCTGGGAAACTATTTAAAGATAAATCCCACAAAAGATGGTAATAAAACTTCTCTCCTTAAGTTCTTAACTTCTTTACTTATTTATCCTAACCATTCTGGTAAGTGGTTTGAAGCCACTTAAATTTTAAGATGAGCTAAAAGCAGAACCAATAAGTTTGCAAGGCTTAGGGCTTACCTGGTAGGTAATTTGTTCCACAGATAGTATTGAACTTGGGAATGGAAATCAGTGGAAGGCAGCTGACTGAAGAGAGTTACTTAGAGAAAGTGGGCAGTTTGCCTGGTGACTGTAGGAACTGGAAACTATTTGAATCCCTTATTTGTTGCACTGGAGCTCATGGGTATCAATTGCAAATCACGTCATGCGTGAAATTCCCTGTCTTTTAAACTGCAGATACAGCAGTGAGCCATAGTTTGTGGGGTTTTTTTTAATCAGAGCAGTCAAATCACAGCATGAAATGACAGACATACATATTTTGAGAATAGATAACTCGGTTTTTTTAGAGGATGTTTCTGAGGGAGATCAAGGAAGAGAGTGGTTGTTGCACTTGTGATGTGTGTAGTCATGGTGCTCTTTCATTTCAGGTATTTGCTAAGAGTCCAAAACCACAGGAAACAGGCTAAGAGGACAGAGTTCAACAGTTTTAACCACTTAAGCACTGAAGTGTTTTTTGTTATGGCTCTACCAGCATGTCTAACATCAGTAGCAGAGTTGCAGGTGCCATCAAAAGCTGACCAACTTCAGAGTGGCTGATGCTGCTAAAAGGACTCCTAGAAGGAAGTATCATCAAAAGGATTTGAGAGGGACACCAAATGATGTGCTCTTTTGTAACAGTAAAATCTTTTCCACAGGTGTGTAAAGCTGGTGGATGTTTACACTTCAGATTTTCTTCTCTATCTCTTTTCTCCTTCTCTTTTCACGTTGAAATGATAGCCATTGTGAAGCTGTAGTGTCTTTTTCGAAGGATAATGTTTCACTTGAAGAACATCAGTAACTACTTTCTTCTGTTGGCCTGCAGCACTCTAGGAAACAGACTGAGAGTGATGTGAGCAAAGCTAATCAGTAAAAAAGTCTTTGTAGCCAGTAGATTCTACTAGCCTTTGGAATATCTTTAGACAGGTCTAAAGATTCTGTATGATTTGCTAGTAAGAGGCTGTATAATGATTGGATTTGTTTTGTGCTTTTTTTTTTTCCCTCCTGTGTTGCAGGAGATTGATCAACATTTGTAACTAAATCAATCCGGGTTTATTTTCTAGGGCAAACGTTCTCTGTACCATTACTTTTGTGGTGATCACAGATCTTCATTCTGTCATCTTGACAGGTCTCTGAAGCTAAGCAAGTCAGAAGATGCAGATAAGAAGTTTTCAGAGAAAGTGCATGCATTGCTGCCAGGAATGTGAGCGAGGGAGTCCTCTGACTCTTTTACTGAGAGACACTGGTATACTGGGAGTTATTTTATCAGATAAATCAGCTGTTTTGGTGTGTTTGTTAGAAGTATATCCTTTGATGCATTATGTTCAGGATGTGGTTGAATTAATGCACTTCTCTTTTTCTGAGGGTCTTACCTGTCCATTTCCTATCTTAAGTAGGCAGTTGTAAAACCTGAATGTCACATTAAGGTTGCTGTTCTGTCTTTTAGGTTTTTTTTATATTTTTAATTTTGTGCTGCAGTGTTAACTTTGATAGTATCCTACGGCAATGAATTCCATGGGTGAACTCCACTGTGAATAAAAAGGAGTACTTTTTAATTCATTTTCAGTTTGTTGCCTTAGTAAATAATCCTTTGGATGGGAAAAAGTATGTATAATCACTTAAATCAACAACAGTGTAATGTTCTATTTACTCTAACACTTTAGAATAACATTTGCAAGGCATAAAATCAACCATTTAGATTAACTGTGGAAATTAACAGCTCCGAGTTTCCTATCAATTGTCCAGTTCTGAAGAGAAAGGGATGAGGATTATGTGAGTCTGCCTTCCCCATAAATAAAGAGTTTTAAGACACTACACTTTTACTATTCGAATAATTAGACAGTGCAGTGTAGCTCTTCTCTGAACTCATTCAGGTAGTCTTTAGTTTGGAAGCTGTTTTGGAAATGAAGTAAAACTTAAAGTGAGTCTGTGTTTGTGAGTGATACACTAATCACTCCTTTTTGGGCAAAATATTGTAAAGCATAGGATTGCAGACATTACATACTCTGTCTACTGTTTCTAAGTCACTAATTAGTTAATGTAGCTTGACAGAATCATAACTTAAAACTGAAGTATTTAAGTGGTATTGTAGTATTTAAGTGATGTTATAGTGGGAGTCAGTTCTGTCCCTTGATCAGAGGTTGCAAAGGAGAAATTATTTCCTTAACAGTCAAGGGAGTGTGTTCTGGACTCCTGTTGTGCTGAAGCATACAAAATGTAAAGAGATGCTAAACAAGTGCTGTCTTTTGCCTAGTTAAGCTAATGCCACTCAGTAAACTGTATGCTGACCTTTTTTTTTTTTTTTTTTGTTAAAAGACATGTTATTAGAGAAATTAGCTCCTAGGTAATTTGATGAACGTCGAACTCCTTTTGCTACCAGTCGTATATTCCAGGTTGCAAATACATGCTTAGCCTTTAGTTTAGCTTTTGTTAAATGCAGATTGAGGTTGCAAAGGCTAAGAAAGGAACGATAATGAGTATCCAGTGTACCATTGCCTTTGTAATTTGAAAGTAAGCTTTTCTCCAAATTGATAAATCTCCAGTTGTAAAAGATGATGCTGATTACAGCATTACATGTCTCTGATAATGCTGATTTGCTTGTCCAGGAAATCTAGCAAACAAGTATAGTGATACTTACTCTGAATTTCATTTTAATACATGCTTATATATTGGAAAATGTCTGGAACATGGAAAATGTTTGCATAATTGCTGCATCTGTTTGTGTTGTGTTTTTCTTCCCTTGTTATATTTGTGGCTTCTTACATTTTTCAGAATAGCCTTTTCCTGTTCACTGAGAATAGATTAATTCATAAGCCAAAGGCAAATGAGGGAGATTTGTCTCCACAAATCCTAACATATGTAGAAAACTTTTGAGATCATAACTAAATATTAGCTCATGTTGTCATTTTGTTGCCCTGCTTCTCTGAGAATATTGTTAAAAACAGTATTT
Source organism: Sclerurus mexicanus (assembly GCA_013396755.1). Classification (NCBI taxonomy): domain Eukaryota; kingdom Metazoa; phylum Chordata; class Aves; order Passeriformes; family Furnariidae; genus Sclerurus; species Sclerurus mexicanus. Next base: position 425,773 of record VWZF01003203.1, read on the forward strand.
GTGGCTGTAATGTGATTGTTAAAACATGTGCAAAAGCACCTCCTGTGGTTTTAAGATGTTTTATTAACTATTTTTTTACATTTGTTAATTAGGGGAACTCTATGATTTACTTCTTTGAAAAATGAACTTCTCCTTCTTGCCTAATGTGACACACTTTTTCCCCCCCCAAATGATACATTGGTTAGGACCTTTGATCTTTTTTGGGTAATAATATATATGTCCATATTACTATAAGAATACATTTTCCTTCTTCCTCCTTGGGAGGGGCCTGTCATTTCCATGGGGTATAGATGTGTTAGGATGGCAGTTTAGCTCAGAGCATCACTGTTTCCCTACACTCAGATGAAGCAACCTTCATATTTCCTAAGACAGAAAACACAGTGGATGGGGGAGAAAAAACCTGGTCAGCCACACAAATCATATTTACTCTGTACCACACAAGCCTTAAGTGTAGTACCACCTCCTTTTTGAGTAAATCGAATAGTTGACTTCATCTCCTTGTTTAACAGCTGGTTGTTCGTAATGGTTTGCCCTGTAATGTTTAGAAGTATTAGCATTCAGTGATGTTTATTTTCCATTGCCCTTCTGCAAGTGATGCCTTTGTGATGAGGGAAGTCCTAAGTATGAGAAAATTGACCCTATTTGATACTTCCTCTGCCCACTACAACTTTGGCCTCCAAGCTGTAATCTTTTAGTTTGTTTGAGCCTTGAAACACAATGTTTGTGTATATACTCTGAGGCACAATACAAGAAATACTGTGTATACACACACACACACACACACACACACACACACACACACTTCTTGATACAATATATCTTAAAATACCCTTTTGTATTATTTGACTTGTTAGCCATTTGTTTATATTGAACTGAGTGAATGAACTCAATCGTAATGCTGTTACTGTTCATGAACATAACCTGTTTCTCACAGCTTTCCATTGTCGTCTGCACATATTGCTTCACAGTTGCTTGAAGATCTCTACAAATAAGTTTCTTATGAGTATTTTGAAAGCATAAGTAGACATCCTTACTTTATTATTTTTTTTAATAAGATCCATGCAGTTTTTTGTACCACAGCAATTTTAGGCCACGATTGCTTTAAGATACAGTATCTTTATGTGAAATAAACTACTGCCAATGTTTGGGAGACTCAATAAACCACTCCTGATATCTACATTTTTATCATAGCATGTAAGCAGACTTAGGGGTGTAAGACAACCCCACTGAGCTGATTTGAGGGTCTGGAAATGAGGGTTGGCCTAATCATTTAAGTTGATCCCTTCCTTTAAAGGACTTCACATTAAAAAGCAAAAAAGAGGGAATATACAAATCTTGTTTCTTATAACTTGGCTGCTTGGTGATGAAGTATACTAGGAGTAGTAAGGAAGTGGCAGAAGGTCCCAGATGGTCATTAGTGTGCCCCAGAGGATGAAGCAGTTGGAATTGCTAGAATTGCAGCAGAAGGGTATCAGGTTATTTCCTGTCTGTATTCACTGTTAGTGTGTTTGGGGGAGTTCTGCTTGTTTCTTGCCCCTGAGGAGGAAGCTGTTTCCTATTGCCCTTGAAATGGAATAGTAGTAAGATTGTTTCAATGGTACGCAATATTTCAAACTGGAAGAAACCAGAAGGTCTCATTACCAGAGTATCTTTCCTGCATAATTAATGCATGTTTGTTGTTGTTGTTGAAATGCACTTAAATAAGAATGTATTAGTTGTTTAAAAAAAACCCAATAAAACCAAACTAAAAATGTGATAGCTAAGTCACTGGAAAGAGCATCTGTTTTGAGGAGAAAGAATAATGTTCTCCTGTGGTTTGAGTAATTCTACAGTTATTCATCTTGGGTTTCTCATGCATTCCTTTGAAGTACTTGAGGTTGGCTACTCTTCTGCAAGGTTTCTGGGGTGATTACAGGATGTGCAGTGGCCCCTCTCTGTGTTTCCCCCCTCAGAGCATCCCAGGCTGGAAGGCACATTGGGAGATCTCTTCTCCAATATCTTGCTCAATGCAACACTGATTTTAAATGTAATTGCTCAGGGCAATCCTGTTGTGTTTTGAAAGTCTGAGAATGGAGGTCTACAGCCTCTTCCAGTGCTTTGTTAATCTCTCAAGCATTGTTGTTGTTGTTTTTTTTTCTCGTCTTCCCTTATATCTCCCCAGCTTCAGTTTGTAGCTATTGTATCTCAGTATTGACCTTTGTAAAGAGCTTGGCTCTTTATAACCTCCTCTTAGGTGTTGGGAGGCTACCATGAGGTGTCTCCAAAACTGTCATGTCTTGGCACTGAATGAGCCCTGTCCCACAGCCTCCCCTCATGGGGCCTTAAGTTCCAGCCCTGACTGTCTTGGGGACCCTACCGTGGACTTCTTAAAGTTTATCAGTATCTTTCTTGTCCTGAGAGGGGGCAAAATTGCAGGTGGTTTAATGATGGCTGACTAAAGGGAGTAATCCCTTCCCTTGGCTATGCTGCTGTTTATACAGCCCAGTGTTGAATGTCACAAGTGATATTGGACTGAAAACTTCTTCACCTTGTTTGAGTGTGACAAACAGAAAGTAGATACTGACTTTTTTTATTGTTCCTTAAAAGAAAAAAAAACAAACAAACAGGCCACAGAAAAATTGCCCCAAAAATCCAACCCTGAACTTCTAAACTGTGATCAAAGGCTTGTAAGTAAAAATAAATTGATGCTGGATATTATATCTGAATAGTCAGCACTGCTAGCCAGGTAGAAGTTGTAGGAATTTTTCTTATGCCTTTTTGATTTAAGGACCTAAGCATTTAGTATTTACAGTAAATCCTGAACTGTCTCTCCCCACGTGAAAGTAGATACCTCAGTATATTGTTCAAGATGTCCTAGTTATGGCTTTTGACAGTTCTAGACCGTATAGCAGCAGGTCTTGAAAATCCTGCCATGAGAAATTGTTTCTTCAGTCTTTGTGAAAACTTACTGGTACCTCAAATCTCAAGAGAGTGCAGTTTTCCATTCTTGGTTTTAAAGATAAATCAACCCCAGCCAGTATCTGTAGGGCATGTTTGATTTTGCTGTGTCTTAACACATACAATATGCATCCAAAGGTTCAGAAAGGTTGAACTTGTGTTTCTCAGCTGGAAGTGCTGATTATTAATGAATGTTATTCCGTAACATTGGCACAGTCATCAGTCACTGACTTGCAATGAACGGAATGATGAATTAATACAAGACCTACATCATTTCTTCTCAATTTCAAGAACTATCCAATGCTGGCATTCTCTGAGGGACTAACTAGCCAGTAAATTATTGGCATTATTTTCCCAGCAATCATGCTCACATACTTGAACATTTTTAATTAGTCAGTATTTCTTGTTATTCTTCAAATCACTGACAGCTAATTTGTTTTAAAACCACAGGAAAAAATCAGTCCTGCATGTTACTTTATTGCATTCTTTTCTCTTAGATGCCCTCCACCTCATGTGGAACTGACAAATTACTTTTAGCAGTAGTTATTTTACTGTTGGATTGCAATTTTGAAACAAGTATTTAAAAAACTGGCTTGCATTTTGGCTATATGAAACACTTGGTGCTAGTCATTCAAAGAAATCTGTTCTGCTGAGTTTTATAAATCCAGCAGAATGAATTGTTTCCAATTTTTTTCCCCCTGAAAACTGCAAGATTTATTCTTTATTTGTTTGACTGCAGCACTTAGTTAACTGTGCTGCCTTCAGAGGGTCAACCCACTGTGTATCGGAAATTCTCTTCTCTAACCTCTTTCATTCTACAAGAAGCATGGGAGGAGTTACACTTTAACCATATGATAAGTTGAACTGTCCATGGAGTGTAGCGTCACTTGCCTTCATTTGATAGAAGGCAAGTTATTTATACCAGAAGTTACAGGCAGCCACTGTTTTTTCTCATGTTCTCTACAGGTGTGCCTTTAGGTAAGAGATGATTTCAACATGGAAAACAGTGACTGGTGTAGTGTACTTGTAGCTGCCCAGATGACTTTTCTTACTGCTCTTTATGTTGCTCACTGTTATGTTTGTGGGAAATATCCTCATGTCTTCCTGTAGCTTTTGCTACAGTCTTCCTTAGCATTTGAATTTTTCACTGTCTGTATATGTTGCTCCTTCCATTCTTTGAAAGATTTAAACCACCCCCTGTGCAGCACTACAAATAAAGTATGTACTGTGTCATCTTTTGCTCAAGCTGGTGTTTTATTATGAGATAGTATTTTCTAGATATAAAGCATTTAAAAAGTAAATTTATAAGTACAGGGAAACATCAAGATAGTGTGTGTTTTAAAAAATGGTCTATTGGTAATTTTAGTTTTAGTCATAAAGATTATATATCGAAAATGTTCACATATCTGATATTCTAGCAAGGAGTACGTGTACCTCTTTCAGCATGTGCGAGTAGAAAAAGAGTGAAAGAAGATGTGCTTGGCTCTCAGAATTTCCAGACTGCATATAATTTGTGGATTCATACTTACTTGGAGATACCCATCCTTTTTGCAAATCAGACCTGACAAGTTTCCTGTTTGCATCCCATGTCTGCGCGTAAGGAGTGAATCAAATCCTCCAAAGGTGGGCAGTATGTGAGCAGAATAGCCTTTTGCAAATTCATATTACTGTTAAAAGTAGCAAGGTAAATCAAGGTAAACATACACTGTTTTTACATAGAACACTTGTTGTTGGTTTTGGTTTTGTTTTGGTTTTGTTTGTTTGTTTATTTTCCTTGAGGTAGTGCATTCCAAATGTGCTCAGGTAATTAATTAGTGACATTTTTCTTACTAGAATTCATAGTTTTATTTTTTGACATGTCGGTGTTGATAGCTAGAACTAGTGCACATTTGTTGCTTAATTGATTTCAAAACCTCACCCTTCAGGTCAGAAAGCTGATTCTTTAATGTGTGATACAAATTTATTTTTTTTATTCTTTAATTTAAAAAACATCATAATGATTCCTTAGACCACTGTCCAATAACAAGAGCTGCCAGTGCCAGAAGGTTGCATAGAAAGGCCAGTGTCTTAATTCCATTAATTAGATAACATTTAACACACTATCTCAAGAAAGTTGAGTAAATCAGAGGAAGATGTAAAACAAAATTAGAAAGCAACTGCCATTGCAACTAATTACAAGCCTGTCATTCCCTTAGTTACTAAGGTATATTTGTAACTAATTAGATTGTTCCTTATACTTAAAATAAATATCTGAGATACAACCTCAAAGTCAGCAGTAGCAGTCTGGTTAGTGTAAGACCACAAATGATGTCAGGAAATTAGTGATGCTCACTTTGCTCTCCATTGCTGGTAAAATCCTTGCAAGAATACTTTTGAACAGATTAGTATCCGCTATCATCAAAGAACTTCTACCTGAAAGCCAATGTGGTTTCAGAGCCAAAAGGAGTACCATAGACATGGTATTTGTTTTCAAACAACTGCAAGAGAAGTGTAGGGAACAGAGCAAAGGACTCTGTGTAACTTTCGTTGACCTCACTAAAGCTTTTGACACTGTGAGCAGAAAAGGCCTGTGGCAGATCTTGGATCGATTAGGATGTCCCCCCCCAAGTTCCTGAAAATAGTCGTCCTGCTACACGACGATCAGCGCGGCCAAGTCAGATATGGTGATGCACTCTCTGAGCCCTTTCCAATAACCAGTGGTGTGAAACAAGGTTGTGTTCTCGCTCCAACTCTATTCACGATCTTCTTCAGCGGATGCTCCAAAGGGCCAGAGCAGACCTTGATGAAGAAAACGGCATCTACATCCGGTATCGTACCGATGGAAGCCTATTCAACCTAAGGCGACTGAAGGTTCACACTAAGACCCTAAATCACCTTGTCTGTGAGCTGCTTTTTGCTGACGATGCCGCCCTCGTTGCTCACACAGAAGCAGCTCTGCAGCGCTTGACATCCTGCTTTGCAGAGTCTGCTGAACTCTTTNGATAAAAGGACTCCCTGAAACAACACCTCAGCCTTGGCCATATTGACCACCATCAATGGTCCACTCTGGCCTCCAATCGGGAGAAATGGAGACACACCATCCATAATGCTGCTGCTTTCTTTGAGAACACACGCAGAATCAGTCTTGAGGAAAACAGGCAATGCAGAAAGAACTGTGCCTCGCCAGTAGTGCCGATGGAGACTTTCTGCTGTGCCTTTTGCAATCGGACTTGCCTATCTCGCTTTGGCCTTTTTAGCCACCAGCGTGCCTGTAGCAAGCGTGGGTAGAGACCTTGCAAATCTTCATTCGTGAAGCCTAGCCATGATGAAGGTATATATGTATCTAATTAGATTGTTCTTTATACTTAAAATAAGAAATACCTGAGATTCAACCTCAAAGTCAGCAGTAGCAGTCTGGTTAGTGTAAGACCACAAAAGATGTCAGTAAATTGTGATGGCATGGTTATGCACAAACAGTAGAGAAAGAAGAGGTATTAGCAATCAGCCTTAGGCACAAAAGAAGGAAAATGTCTTTCATGAAGTGGTTAATGAAAACTACAGGTGAAGATACTATCAGTGTTGAAGAGCTGTTAGCACATTAAAGTGAAGTTTGTCTCCCCAACGGTTTTTATCAAAATCCTGGTAGAAAACATAGCCTTCAAGGACTACTGCCATAGGCCTTAACATCATTGTCTCTCCTCAGAAATACTGAAAGAAGATTGCATAGGCTGGCAGAGTAGCCTTTGCTGCTAGCCTTTTTTTTTCTTCTTTTTTATTTCTTTTAGTTTTTCCTGTCTGTATTCAGAAAAAACAGATTCAGCTCCCTCATGGATGTTGAGTATTCTGAACAAAACCCCAAGCAAGTTACCTCCATTATTTAATATCCTCCTTTGCACCTTTCTTGCAAAAAGAAACAATGCAAAGGTTGCATCTTGCATTGCAGTTCACCCCAGCTGCCTGCCTGTCAGTTTTATAATCTAGTATAAGATGACTCATTATATATTTAGATCACGTCTAATGGATCATAACTAATAAGGTAGAGGTGATACAGAGTAGGACAGGGTAGAATAGAATAATTTAGGTTGTAAAAGACCTTTAAAAATCATCGAGTCCGACTGTTGACCTAGCAGTGCCAAGTCCAGCACTAAACCATGTCCCTGAATGCCACATGTACACATCTTTAAAATACCTTTGGGGATGGTGACTCTACCACTGGACAATCCTTTCACTGAAGAAATTTTTCCTAATATCCAATCTAAACCTCCCCTTGTGCAACTTGAGGCCATTTCCTCTTGTCCTGTCACACGGGAGGAGTGACTGACACACATCTTGCTGCAACCTCCTGTCAGGTGGTTCTAGAGATTGACCACGTGTTCGTTTCTCTAGGCCAAACACCCCCAGGTCCCTCAGCTGCTCCTCATAAGACTTGTGCTCCAGACCCATCATTAGCTTTGTTCTTCTCTGGACATGCTCCAGCACCTCAATATCTGTCTTGTAATGAGGGGCCCAGAACTGAACACAAGATTTGAGGTGCAGCCTCACCAGTGCCATGTACAGGGGAACAATCACTGCCCTGGCCCTGCTGGTCAGCTATTTCTGACACAGATGGCCTTGACCTTGTAGTATTTGAATCTTTGTATCTTGCATTGATTGCTTGTGAGTTTTGAGTGGTCAGCATCCCGCAGTAATCATCTGTCTTTTTTTGGAAATAATGTTAGTCAAATATAGTATGGGTACTGCTACCTGAAATATCTTAAAATTAATAAATAATTATAGCAAAAAATGCAATATGACTGGCTTCTTTGATTTAGAATTACTGGAAGTGGTAATATCAATTATATTCTAATAATTTTAATGATGGTCCTGTAAGAGAAATCAGAATCCTTTGCAAGTATTTAACAGGCAGGGGGAAAAGTCAGACTTAACCCCAAATATGTTTCCTAGGTATGTGATGGGGTTTTACTAGCTTCAAAGTGGCTACTCTTGTTGCACTGACAAATCTGACATTGGGGTTATGACCAAAAGAAAAATCATCTGAGAAAACTTATCTGTATGAATTAGGTGTGAATATGAAACATGATATAATGGTAACAATTTGATTTCATTAGATACCTGTGTAAGACACATGGCTAAGACTGAGTACTATGATATACATCAAATTTTCTGCTGGCATCCTAGGGAGTGAAAAAGAAAGCATTTAGCATTCAAAGGGTCTCTGTGCACGGATGTGTTACCAAATCCAAAGCCCCTGTGAGAAAGCTAGCTGGCTACAATAAGATGAAATGACTAATAAAAATTTTAAAGAGAATAAAAATGTTCAGTGATGTGAGTGAGGTAAATTTACTGCGGTTAAATGTAGAAAGCTGTGTAAATGTTTTGCATGGTCCAGAACATGATCTGGCACTGCTGTAAACATCTGCTGGGTTGTGGGTCAAAGACAGTGCAGCTCATGCAGACAAGAGCCATACACTTGGTCAGTTGCCTACAGCATCTTTCACTGATATTCAGTGTCGTCAGGCACAGTATCTGCCCAGGCTTCTAGTGTCTGCTAGAAACATACAAGTGACTTCATGTAGAGTGGAGAGTGTGTTGCTTTCTGAAGGTCTCTCTTAGCAAGTTGTGACTGACTTTGTTAAAAGATTTCTTGTAGTGAAGTAAATAAGCTGTGAAAAATGAGAGTGTCAGTGTACCTAGTTTTACTATGTGAAGTGATCTTATTTTCTCTTGTGTTAAATGCTATAAATTCATAGCAGAGGTATAAAGAAATCTCCAGTACTAGAATTGGTAGGTGGAAGAGTTCTACCTTGCATTATCCTTCCAGGTGGCATTAGAGAGAAAAGGTATGGAAATCCTGTCCCTGAAACAAGAATGAACGAACACAATATTAAAAATTCAGACCTAGTGGTGGGAATGGATTTCTTTTACATAACCAGAGGGTATGTGAACACACACAGGAGGCATTTGAAAAATATATTCAAAGTAGCTGGTGGGTGAATTTAAACTCTTTCAGCAAAAGATAAACAGATTTCCCTAGTCCACTAGTAAAACACTGGATTATTTTGTGTAGTTGTGTGGTGATACAAATATTTTCTATCCTTCTAGTGTTATTGTCCACCGACTGATCCTTCAGTTTATATTACAAAATTTATTGAATCATTTTGGCAACAATGAGGAAGCATAATTGCTCAGCTTTGCCAGAAGAGGTTTAGCGGGACAAGAGCCTACTGCTACATATCCAGTTTTCTGTGGTGGGTGCTAGTGTATGTGTTGAGGGAGAGTAAAGTGCCCAACACTTAGATTAGTATTATGCATGATTTTCCTTGTTATTAATGTATACCAAGTTAATAAAATTTATGTACGTGTAACTTTTTTTTCTCTGTGAGGTTCTTGTGAAGGATTGAGGTAGATCAAAGTAGCAAGATGGATGACTGTTTTTTGGGACAGATTTCAGAAGAATAAATATTCATCTGAAGCCGTCACTTTATTGTATTTTGCCTTTCCACTTTAGAAAGGTCGTGTGAGAGCTGGTCTGCTTCTTAGCTTGCCATTTTTCTGAAAGAGAGTAATGGTTTACAGGGATTGCGTTGGTGTTACTCCAGAAGAACAGTCACCTTTACTGGAAGCAAAACAAGTTAGAATTGAAGAAGCCCAAATGGAGTGTAATTTACTGACCTGCTGAGTACCACAGGAGAGAATCATTCATGAAGAAGTTAATTATATAATAATGTGACTGTAGGGGGATTCTGTGTTTAAGATTATTTCAAGCCCATTTTATGAAGCATTTGGAGGCAGGCAGATAAGGGCAGTTAAGTGAAGACTAGGAGAGCAGGCAAATAGAGTATGAAAGCTGAGAGTACAGAGAATGAGAATAAGGAAGATGTTAGTAGAGTGAGAGATGGGATAGGAGGTGTTTATAGAAAAGAGCAAAGAAATCACTGGTTCATGTGAGAAATGAGAAGGTGAGTAGGTGGGTTCCAAGAGATTAATGATGTTTGGAAGCAGGCTAGAAAAATGAAGATAATCAACTAGGTCAGCTGTTGACTGATAATAAAACCAGCAAAAAACACTGTCAGTGTTACTTGTCATTTGTTAGCTGTGGTGGCCAAGAAGAATGTGTGAATTCCAGAAATGACAGGAAAGGAAGTGACAGGACTTTCATAAAAGACTGAATTAACGGAAGGAATGAAGAAATAGAAAATCAAAGATTGCATGCAAACCAACAGGCAGTGAAAACAGAAATTGAAATCCAGAGGAGAGACAAAGGTTATTTTGTCTCTCCACTGTGTTTCAGAGGTGACCAGGGACACAAGAAGAGACATCAAAAGTGACAAATGTGAGATGGTGCTGAGAGGAAGGAGTGGTGAAGTATATGCATTCCAGAATGGAATTTGGTACTTTGGGCTTGATTTTGATTTCAGGGGTAAAGGGTGTTACCGTGTAGATAATGATCTGATTTTGTGACTTATATCAGGCTCTAATCTGGTTTGGAGTAATGCGCTTTTCCCAGAAATGACTGAAAATGTGGAAGGATCCATGGTAAATATTACCTGTTGCAACTTGACCAAGGAATACACTTGCCTACTTCAGGAATCAACTGATTTTGTTTTGCATCTGAAAAAACAAAACATGAAAAGCAAGCAAGCAAACAAGCAATGTGTCTGTTTTGCTAGTGTATTTTTGTTTCTTCCTAGAAGTTATTCCCTGTTCCTGCTCTTTGTCATGTGTCCTTTGGGCTCTGTGATCCACGGAGGTCTCTGGGATGCTCAGTTGGCTGCATTCCTGCTGCCATCCTTCCTCCTCACCCCTTCTTGGTATGTGGTGTCTTCATGACAAATGGTAGACAGTGAAGTAAAGGCTATGACAGTCTAGGACTGGCTTCTCAAAATTTGATCAGACTAGTGGTGTGAGTTGCTATGGGAGGGCTGACCTCAAAAAGTAAAGTAGAACAACTGTCTGACTCAGACCACTCTGTGCTGCCCATGTGGGGCTGGATGTGGTTCCTGAGACGTGGACCCAGCACTGAATGTGGTAGGGTGGCTGTGGTTTTGTCACCAGCAAGGATGGTGATCCCTCAGCAGGCTTGGTGCCCTGGGCTGAGCCCTCTGGAGATGGTGCGCGTGGTCATCAGCTCAGCAGAGATGGGAGCTTGCTGTCCTGGAGCAGAGAGCTTCCCGTGGCTCTCCAGCGCTGGGTCCTTGGGTCTGGTGGTGTGCGGCACAGAGGAACTGCCTTCCTGCTAACCCTGGGGGTGTGCTGGATGTCACAGGAATGACAACCCCTTCAGCATTCTCAGTGAAGAGAGATCCTGGCTCCACCACCTCCCCATTCTTGTCATCACTCACGCATGGCAGCTGTTTGAGTTACCATGGTTTGCCTCTTAGGGCAGCAGTGATGTCCTGTTCCTCCATTTTAACTGTATTTCACAGTGAACCCAAGCCTGCTGGGCACAACAAGCTCTGAATTAGGCAGTCAGCCAGCGTCAAATACATTCTCATTTTATGAGTCAGCAGCTCTCTGGTTGATTAGAATTATGGTCAATCAGCCCAAGTCAGCCAGTAATGGTGTTCAGGGGTTCACTTGTCCAGAAGGAGTCTGCTCAGTTTTGTCTTATGTTTCTGTATTTTATCATTTGCTTTAAGAGAAAATATGCTCTTTTTTATGCTCTGTAATAACTTTAAAAGGAAAAACAATGTCATGACTGCATAGAGATACTTTTTGTAAGTTAACTACATCCTTGTATTTTTCAGAAAATTTGATTTTTCTGGGGAATATTATTTTAGTAATTTTATGTCTTACTGGGTTGTGACCTTATTGTACTAGCGTAGCAATTAGGTCTTTAAGTTTCTTCTTCCAGGACATGTAAAAATAATTAAGTGGTGCTGTCATACACCAACAAAAAGTATTCATACAAGCATGTCCTTTCTATGTTTTATATTATATCACTGGATTAATTTAAACTTAATAAAATGCTGTGTATATGCCTGAAACTTTGATTCATAAAGAATCTTTTAAAATTTGGAAATTAGTATATTGACATTCACTTTTTTGCTCAGAGGGAGATTTGCTTGTTTCTGGGGTCTTCTGTTTCACTTACAGTCCATATGTTTTATTATAAGGGTTCTTTAATAGTATTTCAAAATAGCGACTTAATTATGCCTTCTTATTTCTAGGGGTTTTTTTGGGTTTTAGGTTTTGGGGTTTTTTTTAATACAAACATTTTAAAGGCAAAACTTAAAGGTGGATTTGTCTAAGTGATCTCAGGAAGGGAGAAAACCTGCAGAAGTTTTAAACTCTTACTTGTTGTGAGTCCGTTTTTGAAAAACGGAATGTGTTTATCTGGACAATTGTGAGATAAACTATTGCAGCTATGGCTGCAATGCTCTTGGGGCTCCTTAGCCTTGTCCCTACTGGGAATCTGAGTCTTTGCTAGAAATTGCTGTGGTTTTTTCCCCTTTTTTATTTGTAGCGCTACTCTTCTAAGAGTTTTGAATGTTAGCGTAGGCTGATTGGAACTGCTTTTGTAAACACGTTGCTTTGATTTGGTTTATGCAGAACCTTAAAGTGAATTTACATTTAAGCCAAACATAGCTCAGCAGCGAGAAAAGAATCACTTTGATTTTTAGAAAGTACTAAATCATGTATCTGATGCTATCTGATTTGATCCAGGATATCTGACAGTAGACTTGGTAGGTGTTATTCTCTTTTTCTGGTGGAGAGGGCTGCAGCCTGCGAAAGGAAGGAAGAATTTTGCCCCTCTGTGATGACATGAAAAGTTTATAGTCTGGGGCCAGGTGTGGAGGAAAAAGATACATTTATAGTGATGTTGAGACGGAGAACATGAAAGTGAGTGCACAAGAGGAGTCGCTAAGTGGGGCAGAGACCATTTATTGATTTGGCAGGAAGAAGGAACAAAGCTTTGAAAGGGAAGGATTTATGTAAATGGAGTAATGCATCTTTAGATTTGCTTGCTAAGATTGCCTCATAATGAACTGTCTGCAGGGTCAGGATGCCTCCTGCACTGCTGTATCAATTTTTTTGATTCTTTCTTCTGAAAATAGCAGGGGTTTATGTACAAAACAATAATTATGTATGTGGATTGGCATTTGCTTGTGTATAATATCTGGGTTTGCTCATAGGAACATTACCATGTGTTAATGGGTGTGCCTGGAACTGCTCGTATGGTTGTGTGCACAAGTAAGTAAGGAAATCTGGTCTTAGAAACCTTTGTGGTTATCAGTGGCTCAGTGACGAGGCATTGAAAGTTGTATTTACATCTGTTCTTCTGGGATGGAGTTAAGTTGTCATGTTTCTTTCACCACAAATAAGCTGTAGCCCTGTAAGACTGTCAGAAGCTGCTGTGCTTGCTACTTGTTTTGTCATTAAAACAAAATGCTGGTAGCAACTGAGTGCCCTTTTTGTTGGCACTCCAAGGAATACAGCATATACTAACAAGAAACAGCTATGAAAAATGCATGAAGTGCCAGGAACCACTGCAAACAAAGGTACTATAAACAGAGCCATGATAACGTGCTACACTTAGAGAGGGACTTTCTGTGGCAAAACATTAGCCCATCTTATTGCTGAAAAATGAAAAAAAAAAAAAAGAAAAAAGGAAAGAGAAAAAACTCTTTTTCTCCTCTTCAGCTATCTACATGTGTTCCCTAAAGTCTGTCATCTGCTGTTATAGGTGAGCTTACACATCAGCACTACACTCAATATGTAGTTAGTGACAGCCCATCTTTGTTCATTCTCAGGTATATTTGAGCTAGATCAGGCATAAAGCTGGTTTTTTTAGGGACCTTCGGCTTCAAAAATGTATTCTGCTTGCACAGACTGAGGCAATATATGATCTCCACACAAACATATCAAACTCCACTCTAAAATCAAGCTTTTGTCTGCCCTCTTGAGTTCTTTGAGAATGCTTTTCCAGACCTTCCAGGAAGAGTAAAATCCTGTTAACTCACAATGAAAATTCCTTCATAGCCAACTTCTGCTGTTTTATTGTAGTGCAAAAGCGCTATTTCTTTGGCATAAATAGCTTTTATTCCCTGCTCACTCTTGGCTTTACTCTCGTGCTTGTTACATGTTTACAGACACCTGGTATTTTCTCTGCCTTTTGTTTGACTAAACAATTTGAACTCCAGGTCTTTTTCTAATTATCTGCCTTACTTTGGATTGAAGAAGGATAACTGGAACTTGTACACTCCTGTCTAGATGAGGCTTTACCAGTGATTGATATGATTTCTGTGCCAGTGAAGTTGTCTTTTATCACACACACTCTTCCAGTATAGCTGTGTTGTACTGGTTTTGTTTGATCTGCTAATGGAGAAAACATTTGTTTACAGCCACCCAGCCACATTTACAGCAGCCTGTTTTGTTGGTATTTTGTACTCATTCTTTTTTGATGTTACTAAATGTAATACTATTCCCGCTCTTTCAGTCCTCAGGATCATGTAGTTCTGGGAGACTGGTTTTATTTCATGTTGACTGTAGCTCTCAGATCTGTGTTATTAGCAAGTTCATTATCACTCATATTTTAATTGCCAAGTCAACTAAAAAAAATAGTAGGGCCCGTGCCAAGACTTGTCCTTGAGGATCTCTGCTGGTGACCTTTCTGCAGCTGGAAAGTATTTCCAGCATTACTCAGATCACTTTTGTAGCTACTTCCATTTCATAATTTTAATCCTTGTTTTAATTTGTTTCCCATGTAGTATATTATCAACTACTTTAATGAAGCTGAAATAGAAACAAACACTGTGATTGTCTAGACTGCTTAAGAACAATATTATGTGGGTCTGGTTTTGGTAAACCTGAGTTTTATGCCTTTCCATGTCTGTTTTGCTTCCCTTAGAAGCTGCTTGTAAGATTTTGTATAGAAACCTCAAAAGGCTGACAATGTTTTTCTTTTTTTCTTTTGCCTATGTATTTGCTCTTTTTATGCTAACTTTACTGATTGGTGAGCTGATTAGAATTTTTTCCTACTAAACGAGCTTTATTCATTAATCTTGCCAGTATCAAGGATAAAATTATTTTACGTTTTGGTTTACAAATCTTAAATGTCCCCCAGTCGTTGTTGTGGGTTGTTTTGTGGGGGTTTTTTTTGTTTTTGTTTTTGTGCCAAGTGAAGATTTTCATTGGGGATCTTTATGTAGTCAATGGGTTGAACTAATTCAGCCCTGTCTCCCCTTTCTGGTCAGAGGAGCTTTTCATCAGACTTAAATTATCATGTTGCCAATAAAAATACCAGTAAAATATATTGCTTCAGAGTGGCTGAAGAACAGCAAAGCATCACCAAGAAGGGCCATCAGGTGTGCATTACATTATGCAAGCTATTTACTTGATGTCATTGCTAACCTGCTGAATTGTGTGGCTGGCATGTTCCCATTTCCTCCAGGGGTAACCAAAACAAAAGTGGCACTAACATGTGTGCTTTGATGTGCTGAGAGCTTGCTCTGCCATTTACAAGTAGTAGAAGGTGCTGACAGATGGCATGAATGAATTACCTTATAAAACCACCTGAAAAGAAAACCTTCCCAGCCACATTAACAATTAAAGAAATAGATGAGAAAAAGTCATCATCCAGACTAATTATTTCTCTTTTGTGCAGAGCAGGCAGGGTTTCCCTTCTGCAATGAAGGACTGAGGGGTCCTATAGTCTTACATGTTTCTCTGTGGAGATTGTCTGATTGCTCCAAGGTCAACCACAAGGGTTACTAGAAAGGACAAGTGAAAATACTTGCTCTCCCTTTTGTTCTGCTTGGGTGGCCGTGATGCCTTTTTATAGCATGTCCAGGCCTCAAGAGCCAGAGGTAATAGCTGAGCACCAAACGTTGATTCTGCTTGGTGCTAGCTTCAGCCTATTGATTATCATTCAGGAGCAGAAAAGAGAAATTGACTTGAAAAGTCGATTAGCCTTCTGAGTTCCTCCGTGTGCATATAAATATATATATATGCATACAGTGCAAAGGCAACATATTGGTGGGAGGAAAGCTCCATCCATTTTACTTTGGTGAGGAGTGTTAACATAGAAGAGATGCTACCAAATGGTGTTAATTACTCTAATTTTTTTTTTCCTAAGAATTTCCAATATTGATGATGTTTTCCCTTTATTAATTTTATTTGGTAAGAATGAACAAATAGAAAGGATTTTTTCCTTCCTCCGTATTTTTTAGTGTTATTTCTGTCTAGTGTATTTGTTTATCTAAGGTTGGGTACCTATGCAGGAAGCAAGTCTTTATGACGCTAATATAATTTTTATATACTTCTTTCACAGAAGAAAGAAAACAGAAGAAAGGAGACCGAAGTTGCATTTGAGAGAAAATGTTATAAACCCAGAATTATTTTTTTAAGACTCTAAATTCTTAAACAAGGATTCATCTGTTCTATCATATTTACAGAGCTTAACTTAAAGGTGGATTTGTCTAAGTGATCTCAGGAAGGGAGAAAACCTGCAGAAGTTTTCCCAAATTCTTTTTCCTTTAACTGAAACCTCCTGAATACAGACACTCTTAGCTAAGCAGTGCTAAAACAGAATTTGTATTAGTTTGGGCTCAATTTTCCCTGGAAATTTGCATCCAGACTAATGATTCTTCTGAATTAACCCCCCCCCCCCCTTTTTACTGTGTGTATTTTAAGACTGTATAAATTTGATATTCATGTGGAACAGTTAAACATATTTTCCAAGCTTAGAGAAAATTTCCCATTATTTTCAGCTCTATGCTTGAAAACAGAGAATGAACATAGAATGAACACATTACCTGAGTATTTGGAGGGGGACAGGGTGTGTGGAGGAGGCTGCAGTGCAAAGCTGAGTTGCCATCTGTCTATTTTCAGTGCATAATTTGCAGGTGCAGGTAATCTGGTGACTTTTCCAAACTAGTTCCCACCTGTTTACGTGGTTCTCTGTAGGCCTATGACTGTAATCCTTATACTGCATGATGCAATGAAGGCAATTTAAAAAGAAATGGTAAAAAGAAAATAATCCTATTAGCAAATATTGTAGACTGTTGCATTCTGTTTATTTCATTTTAGCAGTAAGGCAAGGGTACTGAGAATAACACTCTTTGAGCTATGAGTTTTACTGCCTTCCTAGCTTTTCAGAAATATTTTGCTTATTTTACAAAATATTTACTGACCCGGAGTTAGTACTTTGGCTATTCCTGTTGTGGTGGAAGTTGTTCTTTATAGGCTTCTTAGGCCTTTAGGCTTCTTGCCTAAATTGTCTCTGTTATAGTCTTTTCTCATTTTACCCAACTTCTATCCATCCTACCAAGAAAGCCCCAGATCCAAAATAGAATTAAAGTTTAGCCTGTGAACACACCAGCAA
This sequence comes from Sclerurus mexicanus, assembly GCA_013396755.1. Lineage (NCBI taxonomy): Eukaryota > Metazoa > Chordata > Aves > Passeriformes > Furnariidae > Sclerurus > Sclerurus mexicanus. The sequence goes on from VWZF01003203.1 coordinate 443,015, forward strand.
AGGCCATCTGGCAAACTTGTATCATAGGGAGATGTTGAGGCAAGAATTCCTTTTATCAGAAAGTAATATAAAATTTGTGAAAATCCTCGCAGAACATTTCTTATCGCCTTCCATGTGCCCTATTTGTAAAGATGTGCTAGTGTGCAACATGGTAAAAACCCAATCTGTAAGTCTTTGACAATTTGAATGCACTTGTTTTTATGAGCCCTGGACATCAGGAAATGCAGCTTGTGAAGAATAAAGGAAGTGTGCAATATTTCTATTAGAAATGGGTCAACAAATAAGTATTAACAAGTAAGGTGAACTTCTAGCTTTGTATCTTTTGATAAACTATAAGAATCCAAAGGCAAAAATTAATTTCCAAAGCATGGAGGTCTAAGGTTATAGTTAAGATTAGTCGACATTGAGTTGCCTAATGCCAAAGCACGGGTCAGAAAACATCCTTATGGATAAGAGATTAACTGCAAAACGCTTGCATGTATTAGGAGTTGAGTAAATGGATTAAGTATCAACAGATGGTAGTTTAATTACAAGCAGGCTCCACTTGTTGTGACTGAAATGATATGTTTGCTACATTACAGAATGAGACAGTGGCCTGTGCTTCAGCTGTCTTATTGTGTTATCAATAACACATTCCTAATAGACAGGGATAATTTGATAGCAAAGGCTCCTCCCCTTCCCATGGACTTCTCGCTTTCATGCTGCAGTTCACAGGTTCCTTCTTCCCAAGATGGCTCACCATCCCACCTTCAGACAGCAAGGGGATGTTGAAGGGGAAGGCCATGCGTGGCACCTACAGTAACTCCTGGGTCTCCAGCATTAGTAGAGTGCAGTCAGGAGAGGCTTTATGGTCTGTCCACTGACTCTAAGCCTAGAGGTGAACTTTGTGAAGCAAAATTGTACTCTTCCCTCTCCCCACTCCCTTTTAAATCTTCATTAAATCCCCAAATTAATTATTTTGTAAAACTTTCATTTGACATTAAAAGGGTTATTTTTTTCAGTGCAAGTCTATTAGAGGGTCAGGTTTAATTTCTTCCAAAGAAGGCTCTTCCACTTCTTCATATTGCAGGTAGTTATGAATGATTCATTATTCTCTGTCCTTGGGCAGATTATTGCTTCATGAGGTAAGTAAGGCCGTGAAATAATGACTAAAAAATGCAATTGTTTTGTCTAATGGAATTAATTCCAAAGTTAAGCTATCAGAAAGAATATGAAAAATAGTTTCAAATAGAACAATAGTAACTCTAGGAATTAGGTAGAATATCACCTGTTTAACTTGGAAACAGTGGAAAAAAGTATTTACAATATTTAGCATGCAAATAATCTATAATATTAAACTATAAACATAATATATAGCTTTATGAACAGGTGAAAATAAGGCACTTTCACCTGTTGTCTTAAGTATCAATTGGAACAGATCCCTATTAGAGTGTTTCTTTGTGTTAAGGTATTTAGAAAACTGAGGAAAACTATCTTTGGCATTATTGAACTGAAGTTGTCTATACCAAGTTTACAAAAGTATGCAAATCTGAAATAGGACTTATGAGTTGAAATTACATATCGATGACATTTATAATTCATCATGGACCTTCCTCTCTCAGGTTACTTTTTATTTACTACATTGTCTCCTAGTAAGTCTCCTGTATATATCAGTAGTCATGATCATCAAGAGTCATTAAGCTTCTATAGATTCTATACTTATTTAGAGCTTCTTTTCATTTGAGACATGAGCATAATACTGTAGAGATTTCACAAACCCTTCCACATCATGGAGACCTGTAAAATTAATCAGAACATATTCACAAGAGTCACCAAAAAGAAATACTGCAATTGAAATAACACTCATTTAAAAGAAAACAAAAACAAAACCCAGCTATCCTGAAGGTGCCTGACTGTATCTGTTACAGTATTTTATGTGAAAGCTATCAAATATCTTTTAAAAATATCCACTGAAGCAAACACCACAATGAATTTCATTAATGATTAATATTAAAAAGGTAGATTTTGGGCAGAGAAAGACTTATATGTTTTCATTTGCAAACCTTTTGAAGTGTTAGCATGGGAAATCAAATAAGATTAGAAATGTAGTTCTGATTCTTTTAATATCCTTTTCAAAATCTGTTTTACATCATATTCATTTTAATATTTGGCTGTATTAGTGCATCTGAACATTTCAGTCATAATGGTGAACCTTTTATTTTTCACTCAAGTTACAGATTAAGAAAAATACGATTAATGCTTGTGTCTAGATGTTTATCTTTCATCCATCTGACATAACCCAGAGTATAATTTATTAGTAATAATGCCTTGTCTCCATTAAAGTTCTAGCTTTCTGTTATATTATGTTTTCAGATTTGGTCCCTCAGGGTTTATTTAAATATTCATTAGAAAATGCTAACACAAAGTAACATTTTAACTCTTTTAATGGTGAGCATCTAATTCTGAATGTGGTATTTGTAATATGGGAAGCCACAAAATGAACTGTGCAGATGCAGGCTGTTTGCAGCATGTGCACACACGGAAGCGTTGGTATTGTTGAGGAGCTGAGATTTTGGTGTTGTACAGCTGTGGTACTTTACCACCACCTGATTTAAACTAATGCTGCTCATGTAACTATGTTAAAGAAATTCAGATTTTTTTTTTTCCCCTTTCCTGTGTCTCAGTAGGAGCCACAGGGATATGCTCCACTTCTCTTGCCTCACTGAGTAGAATCAGCAGGTTTACTTGATAAGTCAAAAGAAGAGCATGAGCAGCTGTGGCATCCGGGGAAAGCAGAGACAAGGTGCTGACGGTGGGTGAAGGGAAACAGTATGCAGAAGAGGTTGGAACTCAAGCTAGCCTGATTGGAGTTTAGATTTTGGATCTGTCTGTGGACTGTAGGTTCCCAGCATCTGACAAGATATATTTCTCCTTATAAAAATGCAAGCAAAACTCAATTTCAGGGAAACTTTGAAACCTTCTGTTCTATAAATATAAAGGTAGTGTCTATATATGACTCTTGAGGGCATTTACCATGGTCTTTGCAAGCTTTCTGAAATTTTAAAGTAGTCCTAGCTGTGAATTTGCAAACCCTCAAGCCATAGATGCCTGTTCTTTAACCTACTGTAGAAAACAAAGAAATCTTTTCGATTGGAGCCAGTGTTCCTCACACTACTACTGAGCAGGAAGGATATTGGAAAGCCTTTTTACTTTGTCTCTTTCAACATGCCCCTATCTACAGGGAATTATAATTTTTAGAAGATTTATGAACTCCCTGAGCTCTGTAAAGTTTACAAACTCCTCTACAGCTTGTATTTAATTTTAGTTAAGGAGACATTGGTTTGGAAAGGTTTATGTGAATAACGCAATCATGATGATCTTTTATTAAAGATGCTCTTCTGCCAGTTACCATTTCATTTTCATCCACACACCTACATCTTCACTGGGGAAATAGGTGGAAGTGGCAGGGTTAGCAGTCCTCACTCTTCCAGTGAGACCTGGAGAGATGGGTATAGTATAACCACCCACGGATAATGGCTTTAATGCTTAGCACAGTTGTAGTTGTCTGGTCTTTGCATAGCCTCCTAGTTTCTGTTTCCTTTCCATGGTGCCTGGGGGTGATGGATATCAGGAAAGCTGGAGTAGTTTGTGTCTGGGGAGAGGGCAGCAGGAATGAGGAAGAGCAGCATTACTTGAAGAGAGGGATTGGTTTTGGTTTTACATTAAATATGCCAAATGAGAAGGCAGTGTTTGAAGTCTTACAAAGTTCAGAAGTGTATATATGTAAGATACTGCAGTAAGGTCACCCAGAGGTGCTTCTTAACTCATGTAATAAGTATTTTAGAGTGTGGGTTTTGAATGAAATATATCCCCCAAACTCTTTTGGCCCATGTATTAGTTGTTAGGTTGTTTTCAGACCTTCTGTATGCAGGCACAAATGTCGTAAACTCAAAAAGTACAAGATAAATATTTGCAGACGGATATGGCTTTGGGTCAGATGTTCCCAATGAGCATTTTCTGAATGCCCACAAATCTACATTTTTCAGAGAAGAGCACAAAGATGCTTTTCTTGTCCATTTCTCATCTCACCCACGCACATTGTGATAAAGAGGTTATTTCTCTTCTTGTTCTGAGCTCTGGTTGAAGGGAAGGAAAATGTTTGTGTAGCACATAACAATTTAGCAAGGTCCCACAGTTATCAGTGGTTCTGGTGACAACATGCTTTGATGATTTCGGAAGAGTTGCAGTGTAGGTCCAGGAGGTTACAGGCACTTGTGCCATAGTGGTAGCAAAACTAGCTAGAGGTTTTCTGGGTTGCCTATTCTTACTAATAAGCAGAGAAAATAAAGAAATGTAACTTTACCCCTCCCCTCCCAATATTCTTGTGACAACGTTAGCTAGACCTTTAGCTGTTCCAGTGGCTAAAAACTTGGGTTCTTGCAGGGGAAACCAGTGAAGTCTGGTCTAGGCAAATGTGCTGGAATGGAGAATTAGTTGAGCAAATAGGAAGAATAACTTGATTAGACTAATTTGTTGTGATAGTGAGGGCATGATGAGCAAGATGACTAGAGTTGAGACCTAGTGATGGGAAAGAGAATGGCAATTTTTTTTTATGAGGCACTTTGATGTTACAGAAAAGTTATTTTTTGTGGGGTGAAAACCTGAGACAGGTAGTGAAGAAGAGAAGGTGGGAAGGGGATCAAGAGTCCTGGGTGATGAGAAGGAGATGAGGAGTGGATAAGGAGCATAGGGTGTGAAAGCTTTGGCTTAAGAGGATCACGGCCTTAGGCAGCCTGCACTAGAGGAAGTCTCAGCTCATGCAGAAAAAGGGTAAGTAAGAACATAATTCTGGTGGCCTGGAATTTCTTAGTGCTTGACTACAGCCTTGATCAGAGAATCACTAAAGTTGGAAAAGACCTTTGAGATTATCAAGTCCAACCATTAACCCAGCACTGCCAATCTAGTGGGTGGCATCCCTGCCCATGGCGGAGGGTTGGAACTAGATGATGTTTGGGTTGAAAAGATCTTAAACCACTCTCTGATAAGCTCACCACTAAACCATGTCCCTAAGTGCCACACATACACCTCTTCTGACTATATGCAGGGATGGTGACTCCCGTGCTTCCCTGGACAGCCTATTCCAATGTTTGACAAGTGTTTTGGTGAAGCAGCTTATTCCTTCCAACCTGAAGCTCCCCTGGTGCAGTTTGAGGCTATATCCTCTTGTCCTGTCATTAGCTGCCTAGGAAAAGAGGTTGACCCCTGCCCGGCTACAACCTCCTTTCAAGTAGTTGTGGAGAGTGATATGGTCCCCCTGGAGCCGCCTTTTCTCCAGGCTAAACATCCCCAGCTCCCTCAGCTGCTCCTCTTAAGACTTGTGCTCCAAACCCTAATGTTCCTTTACAGGCTAACTTAGTACATACAGAATAGGTTTTCTGGTTTGTTTCCGTTATTGTTGTTGTCGGATTTTTTGTGGGGCTTCTTGTCTTTTGGATTGATTAGTTCAATGGGACTTGGAAAATGACCGAATTTGACAAATCAGTCATCAGAAATTGAAGCATCCACATTCTTAAAGTCTCTGCTCTTGGAGATGAGGCCACAGATGCGTGCTGGTTCGCACAGTAGCTCACAGACTACCAGCTGTGTCTCTTAATAGCTTCTGCTGTGTAGCTTCATAGGGCAGTATCTCACTGGAACCATTATGGCTAACGGGTAGCATATTTTGGGTAGCACTGATAGCATTAGGAATTCTTGTTTCACTGTAGACTTAGAGTTGAGTTAATGCTTTTAAGGGATCATGATGTATTCTGAGAAATTTTCGTCATCATGCATTTTATTTTGATCAATATTCTGCCAGGGTTTTTTTGGTTTTTTTTGTTTGTTTGTTTTCTTCTTTTCTCTTAGCAAAACTGACATGATGGATTGACATTGTGTTACACATGAATTCTCTGTTTTGGTGGGGTTTCGGTTTTGTTTTTTTTAATCATTTGCCATCTTCTGTAATTTTCAGAACAGAGATCTCATCTTGGGGAATATGAAGAATTAGAGTTGTTAGATTAGGTTGTTGTAAATATCTTTCAATTACCTAGCTTATGTTTTTGCAAGCTACAATAGAAACAATTGTCTGCAACTGTCACTCAGAAATATTCTTAATACTGTATACTGATCATTGTGCAAAATAAATTACCTTGCATGCATCCATACCTATTTTAGAGACAAAGGCAAGTAACTAATAGTCAGTGTTAAGGTTTTCCTAACTTGTCCCAATCAAAATATGTTTTATTCTCATAATATCACCTGTGTGGTAATACTTTTTATGAGACAGGATAGCCCTGGAAAGTTTCCTGTCAACATGGATGTGATATGGAAAGAGGTCTCAGATCATTATATTCTTTCTTGGGGTCTTAACTTACCTTTCACTTCCAAATACAGCTAAATGTTGATGCTACAGGATTCAATTAAAGCAATTTGTGCTGTTTTCTGTATTTTTGCAAATTCTGTTTCACATTAGCTTGGTTGTGGATGATGGTCGACATTCTTGGTATTTCCTGTCTTGCTTATGATCATCCTTTTAAGCTGTTTGTGAAGCAAATTAGAAATCTCATAAATAAGCACGATAGATAGTATTTCATTTTTGTAATATGCTAAACATGCTTTTCTCCCCTGCCTAATATTTCACAATGTTACTCTGGATAAAAGTCTCTTCAGGTCTTTCTTTCAGCCATGTTGAACTCTGGACAAGAAGAGAAAGAGATTACTCCTTTTTCTCCTTAATTCTTGAAGAAAATTCTGCCTTTCAGAAAAATGTGAAAATCAATTAATGAAGAATTCAGATATCTATGACGTTGCTAAGATTGAATCTTTACTCTTTTTTTTAACCGTATGTGAAGACAGCAGATGATTTAATGATTCTACTGTAAAGGAGTATGCAGTCTAAAGGAGTTTGCAGTCTAGAATGAATTTGAAGTTTGAGTTGGAGATAAATGACTGCAATTTATATAAATGAAGGAAATCTGTGATCATGTATTGATATTTGTTTTGAGTGTTAGAATGATACAGAATGGATGTCTTTTGTTTGAAGGGTTAAGTTAAATTGTTGTCAACTTCCAGAGATATGAACAGAACTCCGTTGTGTTTTTCTGTTAAAAATACCTTTTTAAAATGCTTTCTTTGTTGTAGAGAGTGGGTAAATGTGTTCTCCCTGTGCAACATTTTAAAATATTTTTTGCTCACTTGCCATTAGCCAGTTGACGTGTGACTTTTTACTGGAATTTTCATTTAAGCTCATAAGACTCATTTTTTTTTAATAGTTAATGGGAAAGGGCCAGTGTGCTCATGGAAGGAGGCAGTGGCTTCCCAGCGACAGAAAGCAACCGTGTTGTCACTGTGTCTGTGTCCCAAGGTCGTGGAGCTTCTGCAGGTTCATAATTTTTTCCTGTCAGTTGTGGAGCTGCCCTTGAGTTACACAGGAGGTACGTGAGCTAATGAAGCCGCAGGTTGGTCAGCACGTTTGTGTGGAAAACAAATAGTGAAGAAGGTTTCACGCAAAAGCTGAGCATGTTTGTGGTTCATGAGGTAGCTGAAATCGTGGTGATGTAAAGGAGAGGGTAGGTGGTTTTTCTTGGTTGGTGGCTTTTTTTGTTTGGTTGGTTTTGTTTTTTGGGGGGTTGTTTGTTTTGGTTTTTGTTTTTGTTCTTTTTCCCCTGAAATATCAGCCAAAACTTCAATTCACATATGATGTCTGTGATTTTGATTTACACTGTTGTGTAGAAAGAACTAAGAGCTATGACAGCAGAGGATGCTGTGAAACTAATGAATGAGACTGGCAAGCCGAAAAGTTGTCTATAAGAGAAATTATCAAATTGATAGAGAGGGCACTTCCATTAGAGTTTGTAGGTGAAAACCAGCTGAAGACCTCACATTCAGTGGTTTAAAAAGTGTTAATGAAGGAAAACTTTATAGACATAAGAGGCAGAGAAAATAGAGGGAGCACAGTAAAATAATAATAATAGTAAAGGAGATTAATATGGAGGCATGCATCTGACAGTGTACTTAGAAATTGTATTTTCATTAAAAGAGTTATGAAGCGATACTAATCATAGGTTTTAATGCTGCTTCTGCCAAAGACATAATCTGATATTAAATTCTAATAAGCAGGTACAGATTCTTGTTTATTTTAATGTCCATAGATGGATTCAGATATTGATCTAAAAGAGAAGCTCCTTGTTAGTGTTTCTCTAAGCAACATGTTTCTATTCAGTACACCAAATCCCAGATGAGTATTGATGCATGTATTCATTGCACTAATCATACAAATTAGAGATGAGCCCAAACAGAAACTATGTCTGAGAAATATGTCTCTGTGCACAGTGGTGTTGAGGTACTCGAACTTGTGATTTGCTATGTCCTTCTAATGGCTTAAATGGGAATCCTGGATTTCAGAGACTTCAATGTCCTTATGCTCACTTTGAAGATTTAGCTCTAATTCTAACCTAGAATTCTAATTAAATAAATGGAGTTGAAATTTTCAGCCTGTCAGGAAACAATTTGAATGCAAGGAAGAGTGAGGAGGCGATGTTTTCCTTTAGGAAATGCAGATTCTAAGGCAATAATAGTAATTTCTTTTTTCCTAAAATGATTTAAAATTTTACATTTAGTTGGATTTTTTTGTGCGCCTTTTTCTTTCGTTCCTGTCTTTGTTTTATTTTGAGACCAAACTAGAAGAAATAGGAGCTGACTGCATAATATCTATGACTTCATGCTATTTGGTATTTTGCCATTGAGTTTTCACACCCTGCAGGAATTAAACTATCTGTCATTGTGTGACATCTTATATCCCTCACTATGAGTTAGTGTAACTTGCTATGTCTTTGCTTTTTTGGTTAACCACAGAATCAGAAGTCAGAGATAGAGAAGACCTGTAGGATCACCCTACTAAAACCAGTTTTTCTCTTCAGCTGAGCTAGTCGTGAAATGTTCTAAACCAAATTTTTTTTCTTTTTTTGCTGAGTAGTTAAAACAGATAGTCCTTCTACAAAATGACATTCACTTCTTTAAGCTTCTGATGAAGTTCAAGCACCTGAACAAACTGGAAAGTAAACCTGCTTTTCAATTAGCTTACCAGTCTACCTTTAACAGAAGTTCAGCAACTGTTTTGCAGACTTCTCTGGGTAAAAGACTTTTCGATTTTTTACGCAGCTTTAGTTTCTCAGTCCTCATCTGTCAACACCGATTTGGGTGCTGTGGTTAAACCTGATGCCGAAGTTGCACTCCAGACCTTAATTTAGATCTGAAGCTTTCTATAGCAATTGATTTTGTTTGACAGTAGACCTGTTTCACACTCCTGTAGGATTTTATGCAAAATGAGAAGTCACATGTTGCCACAGAATTTCTACTAATCTGCTGAAATGTAACTTCTAGGTTCCTGAACAGCTGTTCGTTTAGTAGCACAGCTTGTATTAGTTTTGGGGGTGGGTTAATGATGAAGAGGAAAAAAAGAATTACTATTTCTTCAATTCAGATATGGTCAATTCACTTAGTAATCCAGTATGTAATGCACTCCCTCTTCCTGTTTCGTGTGCTCTGCTCTTCAGATATCTTCTTCTAGAATCATCTGCTTTAACTTACTCAAACAATTAATCTCTCTTAATCTTGACAGAGACAGTTAACTTCACTCACCAGAAATACGCTCTCTGAACTACCTCCAGTGTTGTTACTACTTTAGCAGTCCAAAACTAAATAGTTATATCCCAACTCAGTGGCACAAGAGATATATACACAGGACTATTGCAGTCTCTTTAACTGAATGCCAACCAACTTGCATAAAACATGATTTAAATGTTTTAATTGTTAAATGTTAAATTGTTAAATGTTTAAATGTTTTAATAAATAATAAGATGGAAAAAGGTTACACAGACCATGTCACAAGTTTGTATCATGTAGTACTGATGAATAAACAGTATAAATATTTCAGAAGAATTCTTCTGAGGTTTTTTATGGCTTTGGGATTTTGAAATGCTTATAAAGGTTTGTTGAGCGCTGTGAGATCATGACACTTGGTGTATCTGTGAAGAGAAAATCAGTGGTTTGAGGTCAGTGTTTTTCTGGAGAACAAACTGACAGGAATAATAGCTGTGACTGCCTTGGAACTACAGTAGTTTGCATAAAAATAAGGCAGAACAAGATAATTAGCAATATAGAAAGCTTGCTTGCTGCCCAAAATTTACAATGTTTATGTGTAATTATGTTACAAGGGTTGGGAGTCCTCATAAGGTGGGGGCAGGGGCAGAGGAAACCAGCATGCTTTTGATTTCCAGATATTGAAATAACTGACATTTACTTTAGGGATAAGATATGCTTGAAATATTGCATAACTCTAGCTACTCTTAATTGTTGATTCAGCCTGAATGCCATTTACCTGAGACATCCAGGCATATTGTCAGACTACTTAAAACACACTGATGCAAGGGTGTCCTGGTTCCAGCTGGGATATAGTTAGTTTTCTTCTTAGTAGCTGGTACAGTGCTGTGTTTTGGATTTAGTAGGAGAGTAATGTTGACAACACAGTTTTGGTGGTAGTGCTTATTCTAAACCAGGTCTTTTCAATGTCTCATGTTCTGCCAGTGAGCAGGTGCACAAGAAGCTGGAGGGAAGCATGGCCAGGGCACATTCCAGGTGTCCTGAACTGGCCAAAGGGATATTCCATACCACACAATGTCATATTCAGCCTATAAAATGGGGGGAGTTGGCCGAGGGCCGCCGACCACCACTTGGAGATGGGATGGGTGGTATTGTTCAGTGGGTGTTGAGCAACTGTATTGTGCATCAGTTGTGGTTTTTTTGATTTTATTTCTTTTCCCTCTTTTTCCTAATATTATTATTGCTACCACCACTACTTTATTTTAGTTATTAAACTGTTCTAATCTCAGCTCACAGATTTTACCTTTTCTTCCTGTTCTTCTTCCCATGTCACCAGGGTGAGGTGGGGAGTGTGACAGAGCATCTGCATGGAACTTAGTTACTATCTGGGGTTAAATTATGAGAAAGGGTATGGCTGATTTAGTCTGGTGTGTGTGTGTAAGCAGATCTACATGTATCGCTGTATTATTTTTATCTTTTATTAGAGGGATATTCTTGGGGTTTTGCTTCTTTGGTAGTGCTTCTGGTTGTGTTTCAGGAACAAGTGGGGGGAAAAAAAAAGATTCCAGGAATAGCTACAGTGCAGCATTCAGAATTGATTTCTGCTTATTATAACTTTGATGGTCTGCATCTGAACACCCCTCTCCCTTCTCCAAAAAAAAAACCACCCTAAAGTTTTGCTTTAGTATCTTCATAAAGTAGTAATATGCTTCTTCAAAGTCCCATGAGATATCTCAGTAGTACAAACTCTTGGGTCCTTGAATCTTCCTTCAGCTGTGAAATTGCGTACTGTAAAATCACCTCCTCTTGCCAGTGCGTATTTACACCCAGCTAAGTTTGCATGATGGTGTTTCTGGTGAGGTATTTCATGCCACCATGCCTGAGGGCAGAGTCTGTCTTGGGCATGGAGAAGAGTGCACTTCTCTTCTGTATCTGAAAGAGTAAAAATAGAACGAGAGAAGCTGCTGCTTTCTGGTGAGCAGGATTTTAACATGAGTGACTTTAAGGGTTTATAGAGAAATTGATCAAATGAAACATGTTAAGAAGAACACATAAAGCATTTTTAAAAAAATATCTTGTCTCTCCTAGTATTCTAAAGAATTATCTTTTTCCTTTTGTTGTTGATCCCAAGAGGATTAATAATAGGGACAAAGAGGTTAGTTCAAGAACATTGGAATAATGCCAGGGTTGTAGTGCCACTTAAATGTTTTGTTATCCTTGTTTGGATAAGGTGCCATACTCTTAGCAGACCTGATGATTCATATTGAAATAACCCTGGGCTAGAGTTTTGTTCTTTCTCCATTTGCTCTAGAAGATGGTCTTAACTTTCAGATGAACAGATCTGAATTCAAGAAATGTGGTTAAATCTGTTTAACCTAACAAAAAGAGAAGAATTTGACTTTTTGTTGTACTTTGGTGAATGGAAGTTTGCCCAGGTTAAAGGCTTTAGGATTTGGCTCAATGTTTATTTTAAATCCTCGATTCCCAGATATAAACTGTTCTTCTAATAGAAGCATCCAGATATTTGAGAATATGCTGCAATTGGATTTTTGTGTGCTCCGGATGTGCTTTGACTAAAAAGAAATAGCAGATGTTTGAACCATGATCTTCAGGCAAACCTTTCCCATGTTGCAGTAGGATGATTTGCCTACCTGGTGGACAGGCTTGTTATTGTTTTGAGGGGGAAGTTTTTAATTCGCCTCCAATCTCATACAAGTTTTACTACAGTGATAAAGCATTAGAGATACAGGCTCCATATTTTTGACCTGTTTTGGAGCTGAATTTGGTAATCAAATAAAAAATGTAGGATTGGATGCAGTCAAGAATAACTCTTGATACTGAAGTAAGGGAAAACTGCCTTAAAACTACAGATGTATTTTATTTACTGTGTCTGAGATGGTCTGCTGTTTTTAGTACCACATATAGCTTCTGCAGTCTTGGTTGTGGGTGTTTTTCAGTAAAATAAGAAGTGCAGATGGCCGAAGTAGAATGTTTGGGTACCATTAGCACCCAGGTTTAACCAAGATTAAGGATTTTTTTGAGTCCAGAAGTTCTGGTCTTGAAAGAGGCATTGATTTAGAGCTCATATATTAATTCTTGGTCTATAACTTTTTTTTTTAAAGCATAAAAAATGCAAAAAACTTTTAGATGTTGAATTTGGAGGGAAGTGATGTTTCCTCACTCACAGCATCTGAAGCTAATTTGAAATCTACTGATTCTGCTGCCTGCAAATAAACTGAAAGTCTGATTCAACATCTGGGTAGGTATTATTTTTGGACATCCTGTGTATGACTGAAAAAAAAAAAATGGAGTGGAGGACCCACTTTTCTTTCCTCCTTTGCACAGGATTTCTGGAGGAGAATGGAAGCTTTCTTCTGAAATGTCAAATTTATTATGCAGAGATCTCACAAAAAAGGGTGGGGGTCAGATTCAGATTGCCAGCTTTTCCTAACCACAAAACAGGATGTGCTCCCCTCTTCCCACTCCAGGACTCCATGTAATAATCAAACCATTCATACTTGTTTCAATCTGCATTTTAATACTTGCCTTCTTTTAAGCTCTTCAAATATTTCTTAGCTGAAAGCTGATAAATGGCTTTTGGCTTACCTGATTGACATTCATCTTCAGGAAAGTGATTGCATTTTTGGCAGGACAGATGAGCTAAATTAATAAAAATGTATAAATTGAATTAGTAGCCTGTCTCATGCATAATTACAAGTATTTTGTGTGTGCTTTTCTAAATTTGGAGTTAAAACTCAAGCTTTGTATGGGCAAGCACCATCAGCTGCTTCGCTGTCCGTCCTCTGTATCACCATCAACAAAGGCAGCCTTGTTTCGCTGCACAATACAGGGTGCAGTTCGCACACCACTTCAGAGGGCAGAAGGAATCCTATCAAGCTCGATTCAAATTGTCTTTCAGACATAAAAATAACATTTCTTCTTCATTGGGGTATATTGGACTGCAGTTCCCGTTTTCAGATGAAACCATTCAGTATTTGCCCCCTCCTGGAATTGCTCTTTTATTCCATGCTCTTTTGGCTAAAAGAGACAAATGGACCAGTTTGTCTGCTGATTGAGAGTGTGAGAACATGGCATGCGCAACATTGTCTTGCTGTTCTAATAAATGGGTTTGAACTAAAAATCTGTTTGCTTTTATAAACTACACCCACAAACAAAACAGTATTCCCAGACGTTTTGAGCTGGTCACATTTTTTTACATCTAATATTGTTTGTTAAGGGTCACTTAGCGTAGTGCAAAAATATTTTTAAAGGACAGGTTTCTAGTTGGTTGTTCCTGCTTTCAGAAGGAATGTGGTACGATGGATTTTGAGTCACTGTGGTTGTTCAGGTTACAGTGTTTTATGAGCAAGCAATGTATTTTTTCTAAGGCACAAGCGAGTTGAGCTACTAGACTGTGGATACTGGTAAAGTCTGTGAATTCATCTGCCCTTACTGAAATAGCCCTGGGAAAGAGGACAGAAATGCTTGTGTAAGGCGTGCAGGATCAGGGTGTTACTGTGCTGATTTGGATGAGCCTTTTGGGGTTTCTGTTGTTTCCTTGTAGTTCAGGTAAAGCATCAGATTTTGTATTATTAACCAGTGAAGGTGATGATTAGCTTGTTTCAGATCATTCATTCATTGAAATTTTATCCTTTAAATTTGAACTGTTATTTTTCTTGAATTGCTGTGAATTTGAGAGAAGAGAGTAAGATGAAGTGAAGGAAGAGACTTCATTGACGGCTAATTCAGAGGAAGAAAAAAAGGCACCTAATGGTTTGGAATAAAGTATGAATTTACTTCATCTATCTCTACGCATCTTCCATTAAAAGTTGATATAGAATTTTAGTGATACCAGCCGTTCAAATATAAACCAACCTGTTGATTTAAAACATAAAACCATCAGAAATGCAAACATGCTGTTTCTCAAGTGGGTATTACCTTGCAATTTTTTTTCCTTGAGTTCCAGAAACTGATGAGTTGAATCCTAATGCAGAAATAGACAGAGGTTTTATACAAGATATGGTTGAGAATTCTAAGGCATCGATGCTAAATTTAAGATTTTCTGTGGGTCTACTGTTAACAAATATGCTCTCACAAATATTTTTTCTATGTGAATGAAAAAATTTCTATCTGTGGTTCCAGGGCCATTTCCCTTTAAGATCCCATTTAGGGTTGCTAATGAACGCATTTGGAGGCAGGTGAGGAGCATTAAGATTGTCATCTTGAAGGGTGGAAATACTGTTGACCTCCTGTGCTGGGGCTACATCCCTGAACCGCTGCTTATCCCTTTACCACCTCCATTTTCTCCAAAGGTGTGGCTGTATTTGGCATATGTTCATCTTTTCCAAGAGGTGTTCACTGGTCAGTATCATATATTGTGACAAATATAGTTAGAAATAGTGATGCAATCCATAGTTTCAAACAGAAAATGACACAAATAGAAGGGTGGAAACTATGGGGAAAACTGTGAATTTGACTAGGAGAGTAATTTTGCCACTTTGGGTTTTCTTGTTTCTTTGTGTGGATAAAATAATTACTGATTTCAAAGTAAAGTTCTGGTTGTATGTATATCTGCCACTGCTTAGGAAGAGAGGCATTATCTTTTTGTGGAGTGGTTGTGTTCTTGGAGCTGCAGGTTTAGATTTGGGAGTTTGGGGGTCACTTTGCTACAGGGCTGTCATGTAAATGTGGTAAAGTCAAGTAATTTTCTGCGGTTTGGTTTCTTATCTGTATAAACCAGGTAAAGATACTTCCTTTTTTCCCTGCTTTAAATGGTATTTTATACTGGAGTTGTCGGCTCTTTAATGTGCCTGGGTAGTCAGGGGACAGTAAAGGCATACTCTATTATTTATTGAAGGGCAATGTTTTTGTGAGAAGACCATGATGCCCTAAACAAAGGAGGAATGCTTGCAGTCGTGCTGGCAATCTGTTCCTTGTTATGTAATCACACCAACTCCAGCTCATTTGGATGTATGCTAGTAACAGGGTCCTAACTTATTTATGCTAGCAATTGATACAATGATGTGAATTTTGCTGCTAATATATGTTTATTCTGATCAATGATCTGAGAAGGCAGTTTTGGCATTTGTTTGCTTGTTTTTTAAAGGGTGTGTGTTCTTGTAGCTACAATGAAATAACTTGGAAGTTTTAGATTTAAAAAAAACTTAGTTCTCAATTGTTCAGTGACAAAAAGCAAGAAAATATGTGGGAACACTGAATATTCAAAATGAACTATAATTACACATTGAAGTACTCTGTAAGTGGGTAGCTGACTTTGAGCGGGGAGGGAATCTTCTGTGAATGGATAAAGCAGGAAAAAGTTCACCTTTCAAGCATTATTTTCCCCTGATTTCAAACTGAAAAATAGTTTTCATTTTTCTTGGTTTAAAAACAAACCAACAAACCACAACTAATTTATTTCCATAAATCCTTTTTATAATTATTATTATTACTCCTGCTTTTAGAGAGAACTTTCTCTTGCCTCTGTGGTAAATAAACCTTCCAGTAACACATTAGCAGAACATCATTACTGAGATAGGTATCTCTCAAGCTTGTAAGCGGCTCCTGTTTTTCTTTCTGCAGCTTCATCTTCCCAGCTCCATCACTTAAGAGCATGTGGCAAAGGATGAAGTTAGTTATTTTTCTAGCATGACAAGTAAGAATACGCCTGAAAAACTGACTGGCTGGTGTACATGGGTCTAGCTGTTAATGAAGAGAATCCTCTGTGTTTGAACAAACCCCAGCATTTTACTTATTCTGGCACATTCCTTTTCTGGAGCTATAAACTTCATCCAAGACTAATTCTGGTCAGTTTGCTCATAAAGACCACTTTGAAATCCATGTTTGTGTTCTCAAATGGTATAAATTTTTTTGTCAGTTTACAGACAAAAATACTTTATTAAACAGATAAAAATTTGTACTACTTATAAATAAAGTTAAAAGGATTATGTAAGTCTTTATTGCTGCTATCTTCACTGTATGTTGAACCCTTGTCAGTAAGGGATTACTGACTTCCTTGCAAGGATTATGAAGAAAAATACTTTTTTTTTTTTTTTTTACTTGAAAGACACTGTGAGTTTTGTATCTTTCTTAAATTTTTGGGATATGTTTAAATCAGATTTAATGTGTCCTTCACTTAGTTTTAATCCTCCAGGATGTATACTTTGGCTCTTTCTCAAGAACAAATCTTCTGAGATTCTCAGTGGACTCATTTCTCCAACTCTGAGATTCTTGCTTAATTAAAGAGATGCTGGGGGGTTTATTTGTTTGGGTTTTATTTTGATTTTCTTTAAGTGAAAAAATTACATTATTACATTTTTTGAATGAAGATTCATGTTGCGATGCTTAACTTTACTGTACCCATCTTCCCGTGTTCAGAACATGCCTAGTGATGACAAGTTTTTGTTCTGTCTTCCCCTGTTACAAAGAGTCCTTTACCTTGTGATTGCTATGTTGGCAGCTCTAGAACTTGTGTAATGGTGAACCCAGGACCCTCATTTACTTGGTGGATGCGACTGCTTTGCTTTTTATTCTGGTGGGATACCAGAATAACATAATACAATTTGGTATCTTCAGGACAGTGGCTTGGCTCCAAAGAAATACGTAGTCAGACTTTATATTGGGCCTAGATATAAACAGATTAGAATTACTAACTGCGTGGGAAGTTTTCTTTGAGTTAAATTTCTTGACTTCCCACATTCAAATATTCTTGGGCAAGGACACAATGGTTTGTTTTATAAACATGAAAGAGGTATTAAATCATTTTGAATTTCCAGTCTTGCTCTTAAAATCTGGCCGAGGGCTTATCAAAAGTCTGGGGGAGCTTCTCCAAATTATATTCTAGGGGAAGAAGATGTTGCAACAGATGCTGTATAATAGAAAATTGGTACATGGAGTAAGGTCTTCCACAAGTACAAGAGATTTGGCAACCTGAAAGGAGTACCACTCCGTGAGTGCAGAGGAAGTGTCTTGAATGGTGTGCGCAGAAACATGCGGAGTTAACATACGTGCCTTGTGCTTTCTGGGAAATGTTTCCACTCAGAATAAAAGTACAGTTATTTTTCCTTAAATGACTGTATGGAATCTGTCTTTCTGTGTGAAAACTGGACAAGGCCATTGTTCTGTTTCAATGGTAGTATTTTTGATGTTTTTTCATTCAATGCTAGGTAAGTGTTGCATTTGGAACCCATGGTAAAATGCATCTGTCCCAGAAAGACTGTCTTGCAGAGACTATGGTCATGTGCTTGTCAAATTTCATTGGCAGTCAGGTGGGTTTAAGTATTACTTCTCCAGAAAATACAGTCTTAATATTCTAATGACATTTGCAGTTGTAAATATGTCTCCCAATATCTCCCTGGGTTCTGTGATTCTTTGGGTTCCTTAGGATCCTTTCCTGGTTCCTAGTTAGAAGAAATAGTTTGTAAGGCAATTCATGGCATTCCTAAGTAGGTTCCTATAGTAGATTGATATTTCTTTTCAATAAGAGAATGTATTTTAAGGAGAGAAAGAAATGCACAGTTCTTCAAACAAAAAAAAGATTTATTATTTTGTTCAAGAAATATCAGTTTGGAATAGGGACATAGCAAGAATGAGCAGCTTGTATCTGCTTTATACACTTGATGATATCCTGGAGATACCTATTTTTAAAAATTCTGTTTCCTTTGGTAAACACTGTGGCTTTGTAGCACTGTGTGAAATGCTCCTTCATCACCCAGATTTATGGCTTGCAGTTGCAACCCTCTGGGTCCTTTTTTTCAGCGAAGGACCAAGAAAGGAAGTTTATCCTTTACTGGAATAAATAATGGCAGAATTTCAAACTCCACATTCATATTTGTAACGTCACTAATGACACTCATATTTTTCAGTGTTAACACCTCTCTGATGTTTAATCATGCTTATATTCCTCAGAGGTGTTTGTCTGGGTTAGTTTTTTAATGTGACCTTCATCTGATTCAGGGTTTTTTAGGACTGATGTCAGTGTAAGTGACAGCTGGTAAAAAATAATGGCTTGGTTCTTTCTGCATCTTATGTCAATTGACTTGTGATTTATGTGTTTTAAAAGATGATGAGTGTGGATGGTGGTGGAGGAAAGGGAATATATGCTGAAATTTACACTTCTAGTTGCTGGAAACATCTGACTGAAATTCCTGGCATCTAATAGCTTATTAGCAGCTGTAAATGAAGGTCACAGTCCCTTTCTGCTCATGGAGATCTCTCTGTCACACAACTGTTGCGACATCTCTTCCTGGTTGATGTTGTGTTTTAGCAGTAGCACTGTGTGACATTTGACTGTCATCTGTGTTCTGAGTTTGCTGTTATTTTTAGTTTGAGTCTTGCCAGGGTTACGCAACTCTAAAAGCACAACCATCTCTGGATGTCCGGGGGGAAAGGAACATGCTTTTCTCATTCCATGAAAATGAGTGAGGAGCAGAGTGATTTCTTTAGCTCCCAGTTACTTTCCTAGAGAGAGGAGCTTGGAGACGGAAAAGCTGTTGCTGGAGCAAGGGTAAGAATGTGACAGTCTCCCTTCCACAGGCAAGTGGAGGAAAACAATGCAATCTTCCTCTTTTCAGACCACGGAAGGAATGTATATGTATACATAATGCATAGTGTTACAACTGCAGTGAAATGAGGGCACGAATTTCAGTGCTTGCTATTTCAGTGCCTGGCATGACGTTCTGATCATAAAGACTGAGGACAACATACGTCCCAGATCTATGTTACGTGAAAAAAAGGAGATTCTTTGGCAACTTTGTTTTTGTTTTGTTTGTTTGTTTTTAATGGAAATTAGGGCCCCTGTTTTCTGAGTAAAACTTCCTGTGGGATGTGTCAATTGTACAAGGTGGGTGCAGGGAGAACAAAGAGTGTGCCTTTAATCACTGTGAGATTCATAGAAGAGAGTGGAATTGAAAGGTATAGGTTTTATAGATAAGTATTGAAAAATCATAAATCAAACCGCTTAACTAAAAAACTCCCAACTTTGCCTAAAATTGATTGGTAAGAGTTTACCAACACAATGTAGATATACCAAAACCTTAAGGCAATCTAAGTGAGAGACAGCAGTTAAGTTGTAATTTAGTTTCAGTCTGCACTGAAATTGAAACGAGTTACAATGTTAAGATGATCTTTCTAATGGAAAAAATTACTGATATTGGTGTCAGTCATGTTTTTTAATTTGGATATATTGGTGTACTTGGTCATGTCAGTAAAGCATATTGACATAGATTTCCTTGCGAGAGTGGATACGCCTTTGAAATACGTTATTCTTAGTAAGATGATGATTGTGGTATGCTTCCATTTTGAGTTTTGTTCATTTTCTTGCTGCCAAATACAGCTGGAAAGCATAGCTCCTTTTCCTAAGAGCTGAAAGAAAGCAGCGAACAAGGTGTTTTGTCTTTTCTCTCTGCATTCAACTCCCAGACAATATTCGCCACAAAATTAAAATCTTCTCCAGATGGTTTCTAACGGAGAGAAAGCTTACTGAAGCTGCTGCTTGGAGAAAGAGAGGAAAGGCCAGGAAAATCAAAGCAAAAAACCAAAAGAAACCCAAACCCAAATCCTTTGAAAAGTTCACTGTCCAGCAGTCATCTCTCCTGATAAACATTGACCTGTGAAAGAAAAGCACCATACTTGTCTGCTTATCAAAGCTTTTTTATTATTGTTATTATCTTGTCTTTGGTTTCAAAAGAGAAAAGTTTTCTCTCTGAGTGTAACACACAAGGCAGCACCATGTTGAAATGTTGGCCCCGGTGGAGAGTGATAAGTGTCAGCGTGGTATTGTCAGCAGAGCTGTTTAATGTGGAGGTATTGGCTGATGCAGTAGATAACTTGTCTTGAGCAGACGCAGCTCTACTTGGTTCTGCACTGCACACCACGGGCTATAACCATTAATTTGCTCTAAAAGGATGGTACCATTGCATGCATTTCACTTAACTGTCTTGCACAGCACTGTGTAATTCCAGTCTCATCTGTCACGAGTGTTTTAAGTGGAATTACTCTGAAGTGAGTGAGAGCAAAACTGTGCCAGTAGTTAACCCCTTCTTCTGAATTTCAGTAAGTAAACATGAAGTTCCTATCTCTCAGCTAAAGTTCCCTGGGCACTATGCCTATCAGATACTTGTCATGATTAGAAGGTATAGTACTCGAAGAGGAATATTTGGATCACTTTTACAGTTCTACATAAATAATTTTACAATGTGTGGTAGTTGTTTCACTGTTATTGTAAATAGTCTGAGAGGAAAAATTTCTGAAACAAATTTTGTATTTCTGAAACAGAAATTTGAAATGTGAAGAAGTGTTAGAAGATTTTTAAAAACCAGCAATTTATGGAAGTAATACAACTTGCCTTTCTTTTTCAGAAACTGGTAACACACATTTCTTATCACAGCAAACTTAATTTTTAATCTACTTGGTTTTTTATTTCTACTGCGTTTGGTTAGTCATGACAATGTCAGGTAAAAATGGGAAGTTCCCAGAAACTTAAGAGACACAAGTGCAAATCATACTAAATTTAAAAGCAGAGGTGAGATTTGCTCTCCCTTTGTGTCTTAACAGTATATTGTAGACAAGAGCAACTGCTCCATCATCTTTCTGGGGGATTCTGCTCTTTGAGTATTTAATACCGGCTTGTTTTATCCTACTGACAGTGAATGAGCTTGACTTTTTATTATGTTAGTTCACAGAACAGTGCTCATAGACAACAGAGCAAGAGTGTACAGCCTTCTGGGTCTTTGTTCTGATGTGAGGTTAGGTGAGCTTTCTCCTGAAGCACACGCCTTCCTCTGGGAGCAGAGGCAGCAGGACCTGAGGAAATGCTGGAGGGCACTTTGCTACTGGTTAACTATATTGCTACTGTGCACATGTGTGAGTTTTGGTTAAGGAACACTGCATGCATGAACCATTAAAAGAAGGAGAAAAAATCTGTTGCCATTTCTTCTTACATTTGCTGGTTGACACTAAATGAGAGTATTTTTAGGAATGAAAAATCTCTGAATGTTAAAGCTTTATGCAGATAATAATAGGAGTAAACAAGACTTTCCTTACCAGTCTTGACCTCTCCTCTCTGTATTGCATTGTTGGAAATACTTATCTGGCTGGCTGATGGGACGTGGCTGGGTTTTTGTTGGTAGCAAAGGCTGTCTTCTGTAGCCTGTTTTAGTCATCTGAATTGGGTGTTAATTTTCTTTTTCCCCCCAGAATTCCAAGGATATAACTGGCATAAAATATCCCATAGTAACTGTGGGATAACTGAAAAATTATAGCATTACAGACAGGAATCTGGTGCTGAGTTCTAGCTTTGAGCTGGACACTTGGCCTCCTGGAGACTGAGTAGTTTCAAAGATCTTTCAGCTACTGATTCCCTTTCCCTTTCATGTTTTGGTCTCTTGCTGCCATAGATTCATTTCAGACTAGATGGGTATAAGAATGAGTGAACAGCATCAGCTCTGCCTTCCAGCCAACAACCCTTCCCTGCTCAGGGTTAGACGTCTTTTTGGCAGTACTTTTCCCAATTAATATTTTTATGAATTTTTTTTTTTTTTAACTGGAAAAATAAGTGTGAAAGTTAAACCAAATTTTAGTCTAAAGGTACCAATCTGGAAGAATATAATTGCATAGCTTTCTTAATAATCTTGCAGCTGTAAAATTGTTAAAACAGGATGCAAACACTATGCAATATCCTGCTGAAGGTAGAAGACACATTACTTCAGTGTATTTGGCTGAATTAATTCCTATTCATGCTAAAGCACACATAAGTCTGGACAGGATAACACTAAGAAGGATATATAATATTCTCAAGCCTACAGCAAGAAATATGTGTAAAAAAAATGTTTTTGCATAGTTCTTGAACAGAAGAGGGTATAACAAGCAATACATTATTCTGCTAACATTAATGACAGTGCCTTTATAGTAAAATAAGTTCAAAAATAGTGAGTGGATGGCTAATTCTGTCTTCACCTTCCTTTTTATTTTCTGTTGTCGTGGCTTTTGACCCAATTCTAGCTTACAAATGAGGAGTCAATAGCCTTTTGGTACTATACCTGTGCTCTTGAAGGCTTTTTTTTTTTTTGTACGGGTAGTTTCCATTGCTGAATTAAATACCTCTTAAAATTTTTGTGGAATAAAACTAAACACATATTTTATGAGGCTAGTATTTTCCTTTTATTTCGAAGTTCAAGCTTATTGCAGATTTCTCTATTGCTGCTCATTTTGCCCTTCAGAATTTCTTATTTAATGGGTAAAATACAAATTTTATACAAATTACCCTCTTTAAGTAGAGCAAAGGAAAGAAATGTTGATATAAATATGAAATAATAGTATGTGGCAGCTGTTAGAATTCTGATGTCAGAAAAACCTAGTACCTACATACTGAAACCTGGTGATGAGTCTAAGAAGCAGTAGGAGATTTCTTCAAAGCCTTCTTCTCTGTCTATTATATAATAATGAAAAATAAAATCTAGAAGGATAAGGTTACATAGTGTCGTGATATATGATTTTCTTTTTTTTTAGGATTCCTTTTTAATTTTATATAGTGCATACTGAACATATCTTCCTTAAGAATGACTTCAGTTTTTCAACTTTCAGCTGGAACTCAATCTCGCCACTGCTGTGAAAGATAATAAAAAGTATTTTTACAAATACATTAGCAACAAAAAACAGGGCCAAGGAAAATCTCCATCCTTTGATGGATGCAGTGAGGAACATTGTAACCGAGGGTGAGGAAAAGGCTGAGGTCAGTCCTGAACCACTACTGTACTTTTTTCTATGAATGCCTTCTTAGCCTCAGTTTTCAACAGTAAGGCCAGTTATCCTCAGGGCAGCCAGACCTGTGAGCTGGTAGACAGGGATGAGGAGAAGAACAGACCCCCTGCAATTCAGAAGGAGGTAGGTAGTGACCTCCAGAGCCACTTAGACACTTGCAAGTCTATGGGGCTGCATGGGATCCGCCTGAGGGGACTGAGGGAGCTGCTGGAAGAGCTTGCCAAGCAACTCTCCTTTTATTATCAATCCTGTCTAACTGGGGAGGTCCCAGATGACTGGAGGTTGACCAGTGTGGTGCCCGTCCAGGAGAGGGTCAGCAGTAGGATCCTGGGAACTATGGGCCTGTCAGCCTGACCTCAGTGCCCAGCAAGGTTATGGAACAGATCATCCTGAGTGCCTTCATGCAGCACATACAGGACTGTCAGGGGATCAAGCCCAGGCAGCACTGGCTTAGGAGAGGCAAGTCCTGCCTGAATAACCTGATCTCCTTTTATGACCACATGACCCACCTAGTGGATGAGGGAAAGGCTGTGGATGCTGTCTACTGGGATTTCAGTAGTCTTTGTCCTAGATGACATTCTGAGCCTGCTTTTAAAAGTTTGCACAATACCTTTAATGCTTTATGCATTAAACCAGGAATATTTAAAGTAATCACTTATGAATGGAGAAATCAGTCTTACATGTTATAAAGTGCTCTTTTGTTGCCATATAAAGGAAGGTGCTCTCAAATACTTCAGGTTATACAAAAAAAAAAAAAAAAAGCTGTTTGCCACTAATTCTAAGAGTGTATGAATAGCTCTGCTTTTGATGTCTTTTCCCAGTTGTGTATTACTGCTGCTGTTGGACTGTGAACAGTAGCAGAACTTCAGAAGGGAAAATCACATTTCTGGAGTTTTTTTAGTAGACTGTTAGAAAACATGGTGAGAAATGTAGTTCAGAAAGAAATCTGAAGAGCAGAAGGTGTGTATTGACTTTGTGTGTATGGTGTGTTTACCAATTTAAGCTTTTTTATTCAGTGTTTGCTTTAGACAAACCCATACTTTTGAAACTAAGAAACCGAAGGGTTTTCTAGGTGCTTTATAAGAAAAAAAAATGCATAAGGGAAGGTTTGAATGGAGATGTAATCTCTGTTAATAGTCCCTTTTATGTAGTGGTGGAGAAAAAAAGGCTTTTGAGTACACAGCTCTAAAAATAGAAAGCAGTACACTTTTTTAGGTAAATATGGTTCAAGAATAATTCCTCTGAAATTAATTTTGCTAATCAATTAGACAATCTTGAGAAGAGATAACAAGCCTAAAATGCTAAAATCACATTAATTTTCATAGTGCAAACTGACCAGTGTAACCAAAATACCCAGAAATTCCTATACCATCTGATTTACTGAGAAATTCATCTTTGTAGGTGCTTGTTCTGTTGATGGAATTCCCTTGACCTCAAATGGGACTTTCCATTGTCATGAACATCTGTGTACAGCTCTCTTTTGCTAAAGGAGACTTTTGTCAATGCCAGAGGGACTGTAGAGGATGGGTTCGTTTGAGTTTTTGGATCATTCTTTGTTGTTATATCAGTGACAAACTGAAGCTGATTTTGTACTCTGCAACATGTTCTACATAGTTTTGAGTGTCAGAATATAGGAATACATATTTTTGACAAATAATGATGTAGTGCAGTGTAAATATGTAAAAGCAGTGCAGCTGCTGTTTTCTAATTTTTTGTCTTGCTAAAAATACTTTCAGTCATGGCTCTTTGCTCTTGCACATTAGCTTTATAAGGCACTGATATCTCCAGCAAGATGTACGAGATGAATGAAGATAAACAAAAAATGAAAATACTGGAATAGCTGCAGTAGGGAATAGTAAAAATGTTGCAGCTAAGTTTGGGGTGTTTTAATTTATTAATTCTGAGAAAGGTATTTCTGGTGCTCTTGCAACCGTTTACATGAATACAGGTTTTCCAAGCAATGTCTAGCCAAGGTTACTAGTTTGCTGGGGGATGCTTTTATATAAATAGAGATTCTAAGTATTTGACATAGACCTGTTAGCGAGACATTCAGTGACATCTGACTAATAAGGGAGGGTATCTAAAGCACACAGTTGCTGTTTTCTATTATTGTAATGAGAAACTGAGCGCTAGGAGCTCTACAAGAAGTGCTAACAAGCTCAGTTCTTAAGAAGAAAATGTGTATAATATTGCACTGATATCAAGCAAGTTGTTTAACATGATTCAAATCTGATTGACACAATCCCTGGAATAACTGGACAGTGGGACTATCTGCGAATACTCTCTCTGCTACCAGAGTGACTGAGAACATTGATCCTTCCCATTGAAATGGAAAAGCCTTCAGACTGTAGATCAGCCTTACACCACTATAGTACCTTTTCCTATGAATACCAGAAAGCTTGTTCCCACCTCAAATTAAACTTGCAAAAAAAGAAGTTGGTTTATGGATTTGTCCTGATCTCAGGAGTGTCCTCTTTCCTCTTTAGTGGCATTCTTTTCAAGAAGGCCACTAATGGCCATCGTACATCCTGTTCTCCTCTGCAGGGCACCCTGAGAGTAGATGTATAATAGCAGGGCTGACTCCTTCTTCTCAAGTACATTCACTTTAAAGCCCTGATAATTGCTTACAGAATTCCCAGTGGGATAGATTGTATTTACTTTATCTTGCAGGTTTTTTATAGTTGCAAGTGTCGGTGTAAGTCTTCAGTTGGCCTTTAAAGGCCGTGACTACTAAGAAAGTTTAGTCAGTGACAGGAGCAATTCTTACAGAATTGAATGAGAATGAGAATGAGAAGCTGCTCAAGGATTTTGGATTTCACTCTGAAAAACCCTCTCTCGAGCTTCAATGTATTTTGTAGTTCTTGACAGATGTTATCAGTTTAGAAGTAGAGCATAGATGCTTCTTATCCTTCCTTCTTGCTAGCACCCATAAACTTCACACATTTCTTGACCGTGCTGCAGATGTGGAGTGTATATCGAGAGTTTTTCTGTCAAGGCTATTAAGGAAATCGAATTGGTTGTTCAAAACATTGGCTAGTCTGGGAAACAAAAGTTGTAGCTATTGTATGGATTTGTTGATAGAGAGACTTTGTAGTTTTGTATTTGTAATTAAAATGGACAGATGTGATGAGGATGAGGACCAATTAATTCTTAACTTGTTAACTCATTTCCAGTATAGTTTGTGTTTATTTTTGTCTGTATGGTTGTCCATTTACTCTTCTTTCAGTACAGAATATGCATTATATTCTTTGAACAGATGAGCCTTGAAAATAGCAATATTGCTGCTTGTTGTAATGGCCTGCTGATATGGATACTTTCAGGAGAATACATTGACACCAGATTTTTAAAATAGAAAAGGAAATAGTAGGCAAAATTAACAGAATCATTTCATTCTTTAGAAAAATTTTCATAGCACCAGTTGCAAGTTGCTGTGAAGCCCTTTTTGATTGGTACTTCACAATCTTTTCAGTAATAGAACTGTGTAAGAGTAAATAGTAAAATTCAAAGGCCTCTGTAATTATTTAAAGACATTGTTATTTTAAGGATAACTGGTGATTTTTGGTATTATATAATTTGTAATCTGAATATATTTCATGTTTCCTAACTGTTTACTGATAATGGTTATTTGTAGTGAACTTGTTTGTAGCTTTTTAAAGAGAATTCCTAAATATTGATTTATTCTTCCCTATATATTTTTGTGGAGAATGGTCTAATGAGCTTATATATGAAGAAAGTAAAGCGTGTAAGGAACAGCTAACTTGTCCATCATTCTGAACAGAGTCTATATAACTTGAATGCGCCTTTTGCTTAACTTAAAATATATATTACTGTTAAAGTACTTCAGAAGTTTATATAATTTTCTTTAAATTAAATAGAGAGTAGAATGGGATGACCCTGCATGGCAGGGAGGTTGGACCAAATGACCCACTGTAGTCCCTTCCAACCTTACCCGTTCAGTGATACTATGATTTATTTTAGGCATAAGCTTAAATACTTGTGTAAAAATTGTTTAAATAAGTGGTGAAAAGTTGGTAAGGTAAATAGTAAACTCAAATGGGAAATGCTTTGTGCTGTTGAATTTGATTGTGTCAGGCTGATTAAGCAGTGTGTTCTTTTTCTTTCCTCTCATTGCAGCCTGTGCTTTCCGTTACAATGGGCTCTCCTTTGTCTACCTCATCTACCTCCTGCTCATTCCTCTGTTTTCAGAACCCACAAAAACAACGATGCAAGGTAAGACGTTCATTGCTTCATTCTTCACAGTCTGTGGTGGACAAAGTACATGGAAAAGCTTTGATGTAACCAGGTGAAGTGCTGAGCAGTTTCTGCTCATTAAGAGATCTAATTTGTAATACATACTGTAAATTCCCTGACACCGTAGTTTCACAATATGCTGGCTTTAGTGCTGAAGAACTTCCAGTCTCGATACTGTTCTTGTCCCAAAATGCATCAGGGCTGTCTGATAGCACTACCAGGCTTTCCTTTTTATGGCATTATTTCACCTGAAATATTGACATGGCTTGGGTGAAAAGTGAACTTTCAGAATGCTCCTGAAGCCATCATATCATAGACTGTGCCCTGTCTCTGGATTTGTAGTTAATTATGAGAATTAAATTTGGTCTCAGATTTTTCATTCAACTGTATTTTAGGTACTTATTTAAACAACTGTCATCCTGACATTATGCCACTGCCTGACTAAAAATAACTCAAAAGGCTTAATTTTAGAGTTGACAAATAACTATATCAGGCATTCAAACATCTATGTATCACATACAGAGTTGTGACATTCTGGCATGTTACAGCAAGAAATGTAATACTTCTGAAATGGTTTCTATCTTTATAGGCCTGCATAATGTTTCATAAATTAAATTATAAAAGTTTGATTGGTATAGAATCATTAAATGGTTAGGGTTGGAAGGGACCTTAAACATACCTGGTTCCATGGGCAGGGATGCCACTCAGTAGATCAGGTTGCTGATCATCCAATCTAGCCTTGAATGCTTCCAGTGATGAGACATCCACAACTTCTCTGGGCAACCTGTTCCAGTGTTTCACAACCTTTGGAGTAAACAATCATTTCCTAACATATAATCTTTTAATTTAATCTCTTAATTTAATCTTCTATCATATAATCTCTTTTAGTTTAAAACCATTACCTGTTGTCCTGTCACTGTCTGCCTGTATAAAGAGTCGCTCTCCCTCCTGTTTTACAAGCCCCCTTAAGGTAACTGGAAGGCTGCAATGAACCTTCTCTTTTCCAGACTGAGCAGCCCTAATTCTCTCAGCCTGTCTTTGTAGGAAAGATGTTCCAGCCTTCTGATTACCTTCATGGTCTTCCTCTGGACCCTCTCTAACTGGTCCATGTCTTTCCTGTGCTAAGGGCCCCAGAGCTGGATGCAGCACTCCATGTGAGGTATCATGAGAGCAAAGTAAAGGGGCAGAATCACCCTTGACCTCCTGGCCATGCTTCTTTTGATGCAGCCCAGGATGCAATTGGTTTTCTAGGCTGCAAGCACACACTGTTGACTCATGTCCAGCTTTTCATCCATGAGAACCTCCAGGTCCCTCTCGTCAGGGCTGCTTTCAATGAGTTACTCTCCCAGTCTGTGCTCATGTCTGGAATTGCTCTGACCTGGGTGCAGCACTTTGCACTTGAGCTTGCTGAATCTCATGACGTTCTTGTGGGCCCACTTCTCAAGTTTGTCCAGGTGCCCCTGGATGGCATCCCAATCTTTTGTCATATCAACTACACCGCTCAGCTTGGTGTCATCTGCAAACTTGCTGAGGGTGCCCTCAATCCTACTCTCTGTGTCATTGATGAAGATACTGAAGAACACCAGTCTTCAGACAGAGCCCTCAGGGACACCACTTGTCACTGGCTTCCACCTGGACATGGAGAGATTGACCACAACTTTGTCTGCATCCATCCAGCTGATTCTCTATCCACTGAATGGTCCGTTCATCAAATCCACGTCTCTCCAGTTTGGAGACAGAATGTCATCTGGGACCATGTGAAAGACCTTACAGAAGTCTAGGTAGATGACATCTGTTGTCAACTGCTGCCACCACCCATCATAGAAAGCCACGTTGACACCTAAGCTAAAGGAAAAGAAGTGCAGAGAATTGCACAAGGGTACTTTATTGTTAAATGTTATTCGTAAATAGGATAGGATATAAGTTATAAATAAATCAAAGTTAGTTTTTCAAAAATCGCTTGTAGTGGGATAGATCTGAATTACACCTAATTGTGAATCTTCATGAATTGCAGTTGAAGTATCTTGATGGAGCTGTAAAACAAGGCAAGGAACCAGGTGAGAATTAGGATGCTTTTGAGATCTGTTAGCTATAGAGTTCAAATCTCTCACCCCTTGGTGAAGAAACCATCTTCACAAGGTAATACAGTACAGAAGTGCTAAAGGCTGGATTAATTCTTACACTCTGCTCCCCAACTGTTTTTCACACAGTTTCTACTGGTCAGTCTAAACTAACTCACTGTCTTTTGGCAGGGATCCATACCAATTGGGTGGACTTAGTTTATGTTGACTCTGTAAGTATCCAGCAGAGCTAGGAAAAACAGACCTGGAAAAATAAATAAAGTAAGCATAAAACATGAGAAATCCCACTCTAGGTAAGGCTGTCCATCCTTTTTGCTGAGGAAGGTTACAAGGACAGTGTAAGAATGGAACATCAGTCCAGCTGTGAGTTAAAGTTTCTCTTAAAAGTGCTGAATGTAGAGTTGAGAGGGAAGCACTTGGTGGAAATTTGGTTGCAGCTTCTCAGGTACTGTGCAACTACCCTGTTGGCTTTGTGTGTTTTACTTTTGCTGCCCTTTCTGTGCGTGCCAGGAGAAGTGACTGACAGGATAGAGTGCTCTTTTTTAGATGCCAAGAGTGACAGTGAAGAGACAAGAGACATCCTAATTCTCTTCTTTTAGAGTCGAAAAAACTCTGATTAAGTCTAATTTCTGTGTGATTTGACAGAGTCATCTAGGGTGCATCTCTGATGGCAGCAATCTTTCCTCAGAGGGAAGTGCTTTCTTAAGACTTTGGATAGTTTCCCCATATTGGTGTCATATTGACTTACACTTCGCCTGAATGTCATGTGTTTGTGAGAATTAATTTCCTATATAAATTCTATATTTCTGAGTGTAACCATTTTGCCACTGTCACTTTTTTAAATTGTGTGTGTAAAAAGTGTTGAGGTTTTGTTTGTTTTTTTTAATGTCCAGAGGAGGGGAAAGAAAAGGGAATTCTTTAAAAATTTTAGCTAAAACCAGCCAAACCACCAGTAATTCAGAGTCAAAAATTAAATCAAAGTTTATTAAAAAAACACAAAACGCCAAACCAAAACTCAAACAGCAAAACACAATGCGTGTTTATATATTTCACTTATGTTTTCCCTCTCTTTAATTTCTGTCACTCAAAGAATATTTTTGAATCTCCTGCTCTCTTTCTGCTTTATTCAAATTGTTCTTTTTCGCCTGAAAATCTTCCTTCTTTCGATTCAGTCTTTTCATTGTTTTGAGTTTTCTTGTCTTCTTCCACTAGTCGTCTTCTTTCCTAGTCATCTCCTGACTCACTCAGCTCCTCTGTCGTAATCTCTTACCCACATTCCTATCTCGTGCACTTCCCTCTGGTTTTTCAGTTTACCACCTTGCACTTTCCAGCTACTGAACTTAGGAAACTTCTCTCCACCAGGCTTAAGGGTTTTACAGGCTGTAGAATTAGAAATTAATGTAGAATGGATGATCTCAGTCTAGATTAATTTAAATTTTGACAGAAACTTGAAAAGGTTAGAAACATTGAGGGAAATTATTATACTTGCTTAAGTGGTTTGATAGTGCTTAAAGCTTAATGAATAATTTTTCCCCCCTTAAATATTTAATTGTCTTAAAGAATGTAATTACTAAGATAAAGTACCGTTAGTCCTTAATCATGGACACTGTCTGTGTCTCTGCCTGTGTTCCATATATTTATTTTATGATACTGACAGGTAAAAAAACCAACCTCGTTTGAAGTGTAAGAGATATCTCCAGTTAGAATTGAAATACTGAGTTATTAAAAATTTAGCTAAGTGTGTTGTTTGTAGAAATACTGCTAAACTGGCCGTGAAGCTGGCTGAAAAAAGGAGAATATATTCCTGAGCTTTTATGTGCAGCTGAAGATGTTTTTGGTTAACTCTCTAGTTCAGCCCTGTCTATTATTTATAATCCTTGAAATCAGAGATCACAAAGCTGATTAAACAGCAAAATATGGTACTCTGAGTGAAAGAACTTTGAAAAAAGCATTAATTGTAAATAATATTTCTTGTCTCTGGGAGTAATTTAAAACTTGACCAGTTTTTCAAGGGTTGCTAATGGGAACTGCTTTTGAGGCATATCTCTCTTCTCATGTGTTGTGATGCTATGTGATTTCAGCAGTACTTTTTCTATATGAATTATCTCTAAAATCAGTAACCTGGTTCTCTGAAGATGAGAAATACGCAGTAAACTGTGCGATAACTCAGTTTCTAACTTCTTTGATTGTGAAATTGTTATATTAGTGATGTTTTTTTCTTTGTATCTAATGTCAACTCTAATTATGTCCTCGTCCTTAACAGAGGCTTGTACATCGTGTTTTTATAGAAATAATAAAACATAGATTTGTCCTGTCTTGAGCCTATGGCTCATTTAACTATATATAGTACTATATAACTGTATTATGTGGCTTTTTTTCTTTTTAGTTTTATTTTTTTTCTTTCTTTCTGTAACAGACGTGAGTTTATGTTTAGTTAGTTTTGACTTTACTGATTTAATTTCATATTTTGGACTAATAAGAATCTGTAGCCAGTCATGATGCAAGTGAAAAAAAATGAGAGGGAAGGGGGAATCAGTTAATTTATGGCCTAGACTTTTGTGAGGCTGCTTATGTTAATGGGAAAAAAAATGGGATTGCTTCTGAATTAAGATACTACTCAGCATGACAAAACTTGTATCTGTATTGAAACGACCTTGGCACAGCACTCGTATCACTAAAAATGATGTTTTAAAAATGTGTAGATTCATAAAATGATGAACAGTAATCCAAATAATTGCTAATCAATCATTATTTTGAGTGTGGCTGAAACTATGGTAAATAAATGGAACAGTGGAACTTGTTTTGCAGGTATTAAAAAGCTTGAGAAGTGCAATAATCTGCACAAAATTGTGAGATGCACAAAAGTTACAGTAACAAATTTGGATCACCAAATATAGCTGAAGTTTCACACTAAGCGTCTGAGTTTGGACACCTAATTTAGGTGTTCAAGTTAGGAATTGGGTAAACCTATATATTTACTGAATAGAAGTAGAGTTCTCGTGAGAGTGTGCAGAGTTGACCAGTTAAGCCTCCAGTGAATCCAAAAATATTAAACTAGAAGCATAATTTTAGACCTCATCCACACTGTGAGATATTAAGACTTTTGAACAAAATAAGGAGCTTAAGTGAGCATTTTTATGTGATACTCATGAAAGAGAAAAGAGGTGGTGAACCCCTTAATTGTAAACTCTTGCACTGAAAAATTCATGGTGAGTGGTTTGTAGTGGAAAAAAAAAGTGCTTTATATATTTATGTATTATGAATCTTCTGCTCTGATGCAGCTTCAGTTTTAGCTTTTCGAAATTTCCCAAATGTTGCTTCAGAATGAGCTACTGTCCAAGGCATATATACAAAAATAATTTGAAAATAACTTAAAACCGAAAACCAAACCAAGTAAACCAAATCAATGATTTTGGGAATTTAACAGAATTCCTGTCTCTCATTAGTCCTATTAGAACCATGTCCTAATGGTGGCAAATGTCATACTCAAAGCTGTATCAACAAATAAGGAAACCTTTAAAAAATAAAGGATCCTAACAGATACATCAGTGTAGTCTTCCATGCCTGCTATTGTGAAATATTGATGTTTGCAGTCTTACATGTCTTTCTGTTTCAAAGCTGTGAAAAAGATCCTTAAACTTTATCTTTTCCATTTAAGCCCGCTCTAGTAATTTTCACAACACAACAATGTTATTAATAGAATTTGATGGGAAACCCAAATCATGTAGCTAATTCAGGGCTCTTAAGCGTTTTGGTTTTCTTAAATTATGTGCATAAACAGGGAGTTGGTAGTTTGAAATACAGATTTTGATTTCGGAAAGACTGATTAACATAGTTTCTGTTGCCTGCTTTGAATAGCAATTCGGTTGAATGTGCAGTTGATTGGGCTTTTGAAAAGGGTTTTACTCGTGTTTTGCACATGTAACTGCAAAGATGATTTGTTCTTTTTGTTTGGAAAGTGATTTATTACCTGTTATCCTTAAATGATCAGTAGAAAGTATGCTGGGCAATAATAGGCCGATTAAAGGAGGTGGGAGAACTCTTTGAGATATCTTTGAAACTACTGAGTTTCTTTGTACTGGCCCAAAGCATCAGTATGAAGATATCTTTATATCTTATATCTAAGATAACTTAGAGAATGCTTTTCAACAATAAAAAAAATGGGATTTCTACTGGATTGGGCATGTTTTCTTATGGAGACATGCTAAGCTGCTACCTAAACATCCTTTGGCTCAAAACACAGCATCTCAGCTAGGTTTCTCCACTCCCAACATTTTAAGATATTATCCTAGGATTGAACAGTGGAGAATGTTACTTATAACCAGTAGGCCAAATCCAATAAGAAGTACTTATTAATGGAAGTTTTAGCAATGTAAGAGTGAAAATGAAGCGATACCTTTACATTTACCACCTTTATAAATCATCTTGCTTCTTAAGAGCCAGCATACATTTCTGTTATTGATACTGTGTGCTTTCTCACTATTTATTATCAAAACATTATCTTATGAAATGCAATAAATCCATCTCCAGCTAAGGAAAAGTGACCTTGCAAGAAGCATTGCACAGACAGTGTTGAATACAAGAGTACCGTGTCTGTCTTAAGTTGTTGTGTATGACAAAAGATACCTGTGCCTTTCTCACTGCCTTGTAATGCTGTTCCCAAATGGGATATGATACTCGGAGAATATAGACTCCAGTTTCTGGGCTGTTTTACTTTTTGGCTTCCACGGAATAAATGGTAAGCAGGGATTCACAGTAAGTGGTTGATTAGATGATGTGTCACCCGTTTTCAGTATCATGTATTATATGAGTGCTGACAATGTTTTTGGACCTGGGTATGGCGGAAACTCAGCAGTGTGTTGATTGAAGATTTGCAAACAAAGCAAAGCCAACAGAACTGTGACAAGAATGCAGAAGTAGGAGGAGAAAATAACTAGAAATTTATTTGCACTTGCAATTAAGTAATTGTTATGGGCTTTTGTTTATGGTTATCAATGACACGGGTCTTTGGAAAGCTTCAAATGTAAAGAAGTGGTTCTTGGTACAGAGGGCCAAAACTCTTCAGAGAGTTTTGAAATAAGGTGTTTATGATTAGACTGGTGTGGTGAATTGTTTGTTAGGGGTCTTTTTGGATGGTGGTGGAAATCTTAAATGATATTAGAAAAAAGCCATTTTAAGGAGAGTTGACAGTATCACAAACTGTTTTAATTGTAGAACTAAGCACATTTATAGCTGCATTAGATTTTGTATTATTTAATTTATTTTAAAGCAATATTTCCCCATATGTATTGAATACATTTTGGTTTAGGGAAAAAAAAAAAAAAGCAGTTTTCATTGATCTGGAAGTGGTTTCTTTAGTTATTTTAATGTTTCAAGTTGATCCCAAGCCTATCCCCTGCCCTGGTGATAGTCAGCTTCAGGCTGAATATGTCATAGTTTAATTAATATTGTTTAATTTAACTCTAACAGTGACTAAAGAACTAGAGCCAAAAGAAGGCTTCCTTTTTATCCCAAGGTATAGGTAAATGCAAATTTATTTCATTGAGAAGTAACTTAGAGGCACAGATAAGGAATTTTTGTTCTTGGCAGTAACTCTGAAAACTTCCTTGCTTTCTTTGTCCCCCAATTCATTAAGCTACATGCAACCTAAATAATAAAAATTTTATTTTATACAGCTTGTGAAGGTTACTTTTCTAGCTGTCCTTTGTGTTCTTTTTTGTTGTTTTTTTTTTTTTTAAATAATTGCAAACTAGGCAATTTTTTTCCTTTCCAGGAAGTATGTGCAAAATAAATCTTTTATTATTGTTATATTTGGAAGGTGAAAGTGCAGGAATAGAAATCTAATCTAGAAACAATATGGTAGATTAGGGAAGTTTGCTGTGAGTTAGAAGTCCTCCTATCTAACATGACTAAAGTGTAAGGAGAACTTTCTGCCATGAGGTTGAGTGAGACAAGGGCAGAAAGTGTGCTTTAAACCCAGCTGTGAATTGAGAACTGACAAGAATGCTTTCCTGAATGTTCTTGCATTCTCAAATTTGGTTCTCAAAGGATTTTAAACTCGGAATGACCTTGTGGCATGTTTTTAAATTGAATGAAATAATGAAATTATGAAAATGTGTTTTACAAAATCATATAAAAATAGCAGCATTTTAGGCTGTAGAATGTGATTGAATATGCGTCATATAGTCCTGAAATCCTAATACTGTTTAGTCAGACCACAGAATTGATGGAAAGATGGTGGTCCTGGGTGTGCCAGGAAAGCCAGGCTTTAAGAATTCATTATCTACTCTTTGTCCTGAAAGATGAATTTATTTTTTTTTAGTGTGTTTCATATGTAAATGATGGAGAAGTCTTAGAGTTCTTTTTAATTTTATTTTTTTGTTTGTTGGCAGAATTTTATAATTTTATGTGCATTTTTTGTTTACATCTCAGAATCCACATTTGAAATACACCTCTGAGTGCAGAGGAATCCTGGTGTCAAGAACTTGCAATGGAAATTGATTGTTGTAAATCTTATAGCTTGCTTTTTTTTGAAAATATACTGGAAGTTTTTAGACATTGACAAAGGAGATAGTTTCCCTGAGCATCCTTCTGCTCTCTGCTGTAGCTATGACAGTGCTTTGGAGAGCTAGGCTGGCTGATAACAGTGTGACAGTGTGAGACACTCGCCTCCCTTCTGCTGCTCAGCCTGCACAGCACAGTAGCATGGCCTTCCATCCAAGCTATGCCCTTTCTCCCACCCTATTTTCCCTGCAGCAGGATGGACCAGTCCCAGTCCCCCAGTGGGGGAGCAAAGTCTCACTGTGGCAATTCTGAGATGTCCTGATCAAGCTCTGTCAAAAGCTGTACGATGTAGAGGTCAAAGGGAATTGAAAATGTTTATGATGGTATAGCTTCTTAGTTCTGTAAATCAGTAAGCAGATTGTATAGAAGTTGGAGGGGTGTTATTGAATCTACATCTACAGTAGAGTCATTTAGAAGTCAAAATTACATTTCAGGAAGGAGGTAAGAGGTTGATAAGATCTGGCTGGATTGAGATAATACTAGAGGAGAAACTCAACACACAATCGTAATGTTCTACTGTAAATCAGAGGATGAATGATCCTAATAATCATACAGCCAAATCTTTCCCTAATGCAAACAACTTCTCTAACAATTACTGACTTGTGAAGAACCAGTGTTATTTTAAAATTGGGTTTGGAGGGGCTAAGAACGTCAGAGAGAATTAGTCATCACTATTCTTGTGATCCAAAATGAACAAAAAATAATCTTTAAGGTTTTCTTAACCTGAAGTGCAACATAGGTTTAGGGAAACTGGATAGTGACTGAAGAGCTCAAGAATTTGGATGTGGTATCATTTTCTAGTTAAAAATGTAATGGTCTTTCTAGAACTCCCATCTTAAGCACCAGTGGCTTTTAGGGGTGAACTCCAGACCTAACGTGCTGACTAACAACACCCACAAACAAAATTAAACAGAGAGTTTGCAGAGAATGAGTAAAAGGGGAAAGATCCTAGATGTCGAGAAGTGTTCAGGTGGAATAGAATTTGCTAGAAATCAAGCAGAGTTAAACTCTGCAAATGAAACAGAAACAAGGAATAAAAATGTGTTTATCCTTATAAAATAATAAAAAGCATGGCTGGTAATAAGGATGAAGTAGGAGTTAAATATCATCTGGGTATGCCCCAAATTTTAGAGATAGGACTGTGTGCTTCAGTTTTGAATCAGGAAATACTGTTAAACACAAAGGCTAAAGTTCCTGCTGAGAAGGAGTTTGGAAAAAGAAAAACTATGTATGTGAGGAAGAAGTAAGACCCAAGGAGTTTAAATGCTAAAGTTTTAAAGACTGCGTAATCTCCCTTTTAAAAGTGAGTTAGATACCCTAGCTTGAAGAATTAAAATATTAGCTCAAATACAGAAAAAAAAAGGGGGGAAAATGTTCTTGCATATGTCATACTGTGAACTTGTATATGTTAAATTTTGGAATATGTTCGTAAGAGAAGAATAGATAAATATCTTTAGGTAACTGAAAAAAAAAAGGAGATGAAATGAAAATGTTCTAAAATGGGGCTGAACTAAGCAATCTAGATAATACTTTGATAAGGTCAATTCAGACTGAGTCCTGATAAGACTCTGTGGACACTCAAAGAAAGATGCTAATGTACACAAGTAAGAAAGAAATAGCACATCTCATATATCTTAACTTTTCTACTTTGTCAGTCTGCAAAGGGAAATCATTGTTTTGCATTTGGGTTGGGGGATATTTGAGGAGGAAGAGGACTTTTTGGGTTAAATGAGGATTCTGGCACAACATATAAGGACTGTGTACGCATGGTGGACCATCGATGGTTTTCTGGGTTTCAGCTTCCAATAAACAGAGTGAGCCTGAAGATCCATCTAATTTCAAAGTGGAATACGATCCTTTTATGAACCAGAATACATCCTGGGATGGTGGGAAGTAGGGTAACCTAACTGATGCCACTAAACCCACCTTGTCCAAATCATTTACTCAATGTCTCCAGCAAACCTGTATATGAATGGTAAGAGTCAGTTGGTTTTCAGAGGTTTTGTGTAGAGTAATTTCAGGAAGGCTATTAGGTTATTTTATATTAGGCCAAATTAACAGTTGCCGGCTTGAAACTTTCTGCTGATTTGGCTAAGATTATGGACAATGTCAGAAGACTTTAGAGCATTACTGTGGTCATCGGAACTGTTTTCAAGAGTTCCAGAGTCAGAACTGTAAGTTATCGTAGAAGATTATGTTTGGGTTTGGGAAATAAAAGAGTAGGAAGAATATAAAACATCTTGGGCCTCGCTGTTCTCATTTGTAATATCAGTGTGTGTTAAACAACCATGTTTTATTATGCTGTCATAAAGGAAGAATACAAAAAGCCATTAAACTATTAGCTATGTGTTTTTATTATTATGTCTGACCTGTAGGTGAGAGGAATTCCAATAAAATCATTGTAGAATTTTTTAAAAGCAGTGTAGCTGTTCACATACACTCCACTGTTGTTCCATGTTTGAAGGCAGTCATGCTACAGTAAGTCATGTCCTGAATCTACCACAGCAGATGATGTCTGATGAAGCATTAAGAAGTGAGCCTTAGACTGTATTAGCCAGCAAAGGCATTAGCATGACTTCTCAAGGCAGTGTCTTGGTACCAGCTTTTTGCTATGGATTGCTCTCTGGTAATACCAGAAATTTGTCCACTGAGGTAAACACTATTTCTTTAAAATTAATACATAATTTTTCTTCTGTATTTTCCCTTCTCATGCTAGCTCATTTTATTTTAAATAGGTTCTGATCACGAAGAGAGGTACCTGGTTCGTTCCTCAAGTTGAGTGCTGAGCATGCATTTTATTTTATTCTGAATTTAATCCTCACACATGGAAGAGTATGTACATATGTACAACTTTTGACAGGAGAGTATTATGACAGAAAATAATACTGACTTTTATAGCACAGCAATTGGTAGATATTAGACCTCTTTTATCAGATTTCATAGCTAAGCCCGACTTCGTGTGGATTCTCCTGTGTCTAAAATGGGTTTGAATCCAGACCTGAATCCCCATGAACTTGGAAAGATCTAGACTGATGTTAATTCTTTGTAGATCAGCACTGTACTTTTATGTCATAGTGAGCCTCAAAGACAAGCTCTACTATAAAACTACCTCAGCCTTATATTGTCCTTTTCTTCTCTTGGAGCAGTCTACCTTCCTGTCTCCGTGTTAGTTGCGTGATTTAACAGGCGTTTCTTGGTCACCTAGTGAACTGATCTGTGCTCCCACTGCTTTGTTCCTTTCATGAGCACAGAACTGCTCTTGCTAAGTGAATGAAAAGAAACTAGGAGGCTGCGACACATGGATACTGCTTATGAACTGCTCTGTTTGCAAAGGTTTTAAGAGTTAAAGGAGAATTAGGTAGCGAAGTCTTGAAAGTTCACCAGTTGTATTTCTGGTTGTTCTGAGAAATCATTCAGTACTTCAGTGATACAGGCCCTGGCATCTTCAGCTGTGTCTAGACAAGTATCTATATATTTTGTACAGATGCAGTACTCCACTCGGCCTGAGAACTCGTCAGGCCTTTCTGGGCAAAGAGTGAACACTGGATTTGGACCTCATGCCTGAAGATGGGAATACAGAGCTGCTCTTGTCATAGAATCATTTAGGTTTGAACAGACATTTAAGATCATGAACCCAAGTGTAGGAATAATCCTGGTTCTTAGTGTCCTGTACCTTTAAGGCACCTTATTGTCTATCCATCATCTGACTGGAAGGTGATTCTCGTTATTTCCCTGGTCTCTGCAGCACTAACTGGTCTCCACCATAGGCACAGTTGACACGGAAGGTTTTCAAATTGTTGGGAGCATGTAGGTGGAAGAAGAATGTCCCCTCCTTCCGCTGTTGCCATTGTCTGAAACAATGCGAGCTGCTTGGAGTTGCAATCACAGGGACTGAGTTTTCAGCAAGAAAACTGCTCATTTGCAAGCTCTCACAAAGCATGGATTAAATTATTCATGATAATGCTTTTTGTAACTACTGTTTATATTTGAGTGACAGTTAAGGTGAGTTGGACTTCCTAGTAAAAAATAAATAGCATTCAGCAGGCTGCTCAGGGCTGAGAGAGGGCTGTGAGCACATATGTGTGGAGCAGGAAGCAGTAACAAGATGCTGATTCATTTGTCTTTACATGCCAAGAGCAGCGCCTAACTCAATAAGCAAGAGGTTGTCCATCAAGTATTTATTACGCAGGCCTTCAAAAAGGCTTTTACAGGTCCACATGAGCACCACTGATCAGCTGGAGGACAGAAATTTTTGGAGTGATTTTTTTTTTGGTTTTTTTTTGTTTGTTTGTTTTGTTTTGTTTTTTTTCCTTTCTAATGATGCGTGTGCGGGGGCTTATCCTGATATTTCAGTTGTAGCTCATTGACATTATGTTGAGAGTGAGGCACCAGACATACTTTAAATTGAGTGGGCTTTTTTGTCCACACAGAAGAGTGAATTGTGCCCTCATAGAAAGAACCCCTTTTACAGTTCAAGGATATTTAGCTGGTCAGATTTTGCTCACTGCTTTGATTTCTGCTACTTCCGTGGATCTGGTTTATTGCATCTGTCTTAACTAAAGAAATGTTTTCTGGGAAATAAATAGTTCCATGACAAAGATGTATTGTAGTGAGCAGCTGTTTCACTGTAATGGGAGCCTTAATTGAAAGGATTATTGCAGCAAAACGTTTCCTAGTTGTTTGTCTTGGATGATGTGGCTGAGAAGGATACAATATAGTAGCAAATTCTAAACAAGGATGATATCTGTTTTGCTTTCTGCTAGATTTTCAGGGTAGCTAAGCCTGAGGATCAGTCCACTCCCCCGGGACCAAATCTGCTGACCTTACTTAGGGAAAGCTTCCACTAGCAGTGGGAAATTTGCTTCTGTAAGCAGCGCAGGAAGTGCCCTGTAATATATTAAGAAACCAAGTAAGTCCATAAGAAACCAAACAAAAGGCATTTAAAAGCATTTGCATTACTCTCAGAGAGAAGGAAGCAGAAAATTAATATGCACATGCTCTGTAATTAACATTTAAACTCTGGTCTTAATGTGATTTAGAGGGAGCTGTGAACTCTCGAGAATGGAGCTGTTGGTGCAGATGCAGAGCTAGGTGTGCAGTTTCTCATTACTCAAATGTTTCTGTTCTGCCTCCGGATGAAGCGGGGA
Source organism: Sclerurus mexicanus (assembly GCA_013396755.1). Classification (NCBI taxonomy): domain Eukaryota; kingdom Metazoa; phylum Chordata; class Aves; order Passeriformes; family Furnariidae; genus Sclerurus; species Sclerurus mexicanus. Next base: position 484,434 of record VWZF01003203.1, read on the forward strand.
ACTTTAAAACACATCCTTCTCCCTGCTCGCAGGTTTGTTAACATCCTGTTCTAATTCAGAGCAGAGACCTGAATCTGGTTCTCCTACATCCCAAGTGCACTTGGCTATCAGCGCATTTTTGCTGTCTTTCCTCTTCTTCAAATTCCTCTCCCTACATATTTGATTGTCCTTGTGAAGTGGAGCTGCTATAGTACTTGATGCCCTCCTAGTATCCCTGTAGTCACTGCCCTTATCTGAGGAAATATGAGAATCTCTTGTGCTGAGCTATTACAGTGTTGTGTAACGGGCCTGTGAATCTTGTGAAATAGTAGCAGTGGTATTAATACTGTACAATACAGTACATTGATATGTAGTCTCTTCCCACAGCCCTCTCCCATACCCTAACTTTCCATCTTTTGTAATGAAGTGATCATTATCATCATCAAAGTCAGTACAGAAGCAATAAATCTGAATACGTGCCTATTAAGTAGATAAATTTTGCTATGAACACATTAAGCAACTCATTTAGGTGCAAACCACCAATTTGAATGTTCTTGTACTTTTTAAGAGAACATGTAAGCCCACAAAGTGTCATCTTTTATTGTTCTTTTATCTTGTTTTCACATGTAACATGCATGCCAGTTTGGTGCTGTTTGTTGTGAGAAAAACCAAAGTGACACATTTAGTGGGGTTTTTTTCTATTTACATAATATTTGGAATATTTGTAACAGGGCTTAGTAGATCTTCAGAAATCCTCACTTTTCCACACCATTTCAGTATAGTCTTGTTTCACTTAACTTGGCCAGGAAATTAAGTTAAATCTCCACTTCTGAAAGCTCTCAGTGAAGAGGAGCTTTTTGCAGAACAAAAACCAGAAGGACAAGGAATGAGGTTTTCATCACAGCTATGCAGTACTCACCTGGATTATATTCTATAAATTTCCACAGAAGAACAACGTTAATGAGTAAAACCAATCAGATTAGGTAAGTTTGTGCAAAACCTTTTCAGAACTGAGAAAAATCTTTTCAGCATTTTATTGTTATTTTCATCCAGTTTATGAAAAGAAATTTATGGTAAAAAGTGGGAAGGGGAAATAAAGCAGGTTTTATTGTGTTAAGTTGGGGGGAATAAAGAAGCTTGAAAATTAATGAAGAGACAAGGGAAATCCTAGAATTTTTTGTCTAAAATACCATTTTATTTTTCTTTGTTAGGTCCACTTTAAAAAGGATGTTTGTTTTTGTTGGGGGTGGATGGTTGTGAAGAGGAATTCTTTGCTGTCCATTCTGATATTGTAATGTGATTCTTGTTCACGAATCTAAAGAAATTTATTTCTACTCTGTTTCCCCCCCTTTTTATTGAGAGAGATACAAAAGAAGATACAGCAAAAAATAATAGAGAACTTCAAGTACACACAGAATGGTCACATATAAATGAAGTTGTAAAATAAACAGTAGCTACATCCTTCAATTTTTCCTTCATTTTAAAACTCACTCCTGTGTAAAAACAATGAATGGGTCTGCAAGGAAACACAAGGTTAGTTAAACTTATTTTTTAAATCCTGTCTTTGTTCATTCATAAAATTCTGTGGCAAAGCTGCTGAGGTCATTGCCTTCTCATGTCTCACACAGGGCTCTAACAAATTCTGAGCCTGTTCTTTAATTGATCTTTCTGGGTGCCCTGTGATTAAATTCTGGGAAATTACTAAACTATGAGTCACGTCATAAAAACCAATTAGTGGTTGGTTGACGGTTTGTCTCCCAGTTGAAGCCTCCAAGTTTCTCTTAATACACATCAATATATAGGTTATTGCTGGCAAATGGCTTGAGTTTATTTTGTAGAAGAATGTTGTGCAAAGTCACAAGTTTATGTTGGATACTGTTAACACTAAAACAGTTTTGTTTGAATGGAGCATACTGTCCCTTTTGGCATCGTTTCACTGGTCCTGATGCATATTGAAGCGTTGGGGTGAGTGGGGAAAATGAACTTTTGAAAAGAAAAATTTTTTTAAAAAATCGTCAGCTGTTGAGATTTGGTTCATTTGTTGGAGTTCAGTTTTGATGCAGCTTTGTCCTTCAGCAGTTACTTTTTGGCAAGATCAGAAGCTTGGTAGAGAAGTTACTTCTGCAAGGTGGCACTGTTGTGTGCTCTCCTCCCTGGCTACTGTTGTGAGCTGTGTGTAGTTGCAGGGTTTCAAGGCAGTCCCTTTTTTTGGACAAACAACAGGAAATATACTGCTGTGATACTTTGGGGTCACTGTGTTCTGGCACACTGCGAGCAGAACTCCAGGCTGGGGAAAGAGGACTCTTATCCCGGATGGACCTTTGACTTTTAGGTTAATGCTACTGTGATCCAAATGGCTTGAGTACAGACTGACTTGATATTGTAGGTGGTAGGCAAGTATTAGTACTCTACTGGGGTGACCTCGCAGTCTTAATGTATATCTTTCAGAAAAGAAATAGGGCTAAAGAGGCTGCAGTAGGAAATAGCCTTTACTAGTGAAGAAATGGCAAATAAAAACTATAATAAACATTTGGGGGAGGAAGGGCAGTGGACGGGGAGAATTGAAGGTTGTCTGTTTTTTTTTTATTTCCTCCCTCCAGAAAGTTGGTGCTGTACTTCAGTAATTACTAGTAGCATATTCTTGAGTATAGTACCTTTCTTTACAAAGGTCAAAGCATGAAATGGGCTAGGAGAAAATTTTTTAAAATTCCTCCAGAAAAAAAAACACAAAAAACTTATGGATTTGAGGTTTAATTTTAGGTTTAAGACTTAACTTTAACTTTTTAACTTTATTATAAAATTGCAGAATCCTCAGTTTATAGTCAGTGTTATAAAAACCAGAGTGTTCTTACTGAGTTGGTCCATTACTGTTACTAGAGCAAGTCCAGTTCAGAAACACAAGGGGCTGTGATGGCAAAGAGTTATGTAAACCTAAAGCGGATCATGTGCCACCTAATGCCTCCCATCATGTCAGTTTATAACACAGAAAAAAATCTTTAAAAGTACTTTGGTTTGGAATAGGTGTGTTAAATGTTATTTTTCACATTAGCCATGAGAAAGTTATGTCTTTGCATTTAGTTTAGATGTTTTGCTTTCTGTTTATAACTACAGATCTGCTTCAGTATAATCAGAAAGGGATACACAGAAGCCTTCAGTAAGAAGTTTAGTCCATAGTGGGAGGGGGCATTTGCTTTAAAGTGGAAAACAGAATTTACTATTTTTTTTTTTCTGTTACATACACTGGCATCTGAAAAAAACCTAAAATTGGTTGCGCGCAGATACTGGTAAGCAGAAAATGCACCCCTCATTCAATTTTCTCAGGTCTTGGCTATAGTCTTTTGTAATTTTAAATCTTCAAAGCTGTATTGTTATCAGACCATTGAATTAGTACTGAGCGAGCTTGCAATGAAGGGCAAAGGTATATCAAGCAGTTAAATGGGTAGCTTGGGTCCTGAAGCCAGTCTAGCTCCAGGCAAAATGCACCGTGGGTCACTGCTGCACTGCAGCTGCAACTTCTATAGCTTCTCTCTGAAATTTAGCTGAACTGTCCTTCCAATGGGCTGTTCTCTGCAGTACAGACACTCTCCAAGGCAGAGAGGGGTTGCCATTTGCCGTTCATGTTGCATGGGAGCTAAGGAGAAAACCACACCCTACAGAGCTTGGGAGGGCCAAGGATCTGTCAATCTGTTGTTTTAGCTGTGAATCCCCTGCATACTCACTAAACTGAATTACTTTGTATTTGTAGAAATGGTCTCATTGTGATATGGTCTCCAGCTCCTTATCTTAAGCAGGCCTTAGTATAGTGTTTTGTTTTGCTGTGGCTGTTTTGCATGCTTTTGTCTAGAAATTGTATATTCCAGAGAGTGTAGCACACCCATCACCACCACTATGACAAAAATAATTGCACTTAGCCCTGTTTTTGTTGGAGTTGCTCATATATTTTTTAGATTGGAAAAAACTCTAAGCTGTAAGAGTTTATTATTATTTATAATAGAGTTATTACAAAAATGCGTGAGGTTCTGCGTGGTCTCATAGGCCAATACACTTTCTGCCACAGACGGTTTACTAATGAGATGTTGTTGAGATCATGAAATTCATCACTTAGAAAAGGTGTTTTTTGTTGCTTAGATGCATCCAACTGAATGTTTATAGGTGGTATGTCTGGGATTTTAAATTGTTCGCATCAAGTGCCCCATAGGAAAGGCACGAGACATGGATTTTTTTCTGTAAAGTCATCCCAGTATGAAAAGTTCTTCCTCTTAAAATTAAAAATGTGTAGCCACACATGAGAGAAGGGAATATAGAAAGTGCTTTCAATTTCTCTTGTAGGGGCTGTTTTGTTTCTTGCATTGAGTCACTGTGTGTATTTTACAGTGGGTCTTCTGATTGGGAGGGTTGTATTGGTCAGTTTTAGTCTTATTCTAAGTAAAAAATAAAATAGAATTAAACTGAAGTCCTATGTAAATACTTTGAGACCAGTAGCAAAAGTTAGGGATGCTTGCAGTCCACTGATGTTTAGAATATGTGTTTTTACTGGTCACAAACCAAGCCTCGCATGTTTGTCTTGGTTCACAAGATGCTCCTGTAAAAAAAAAAAATAAGAAAAAAGAGAAAAAAACCCCTTGTCTCAGTAGGAGATTCAGTTTTGGTTTTAATATTAACGACTTCTCTGCTTAGTAAAAAAGAAACAATTTGCCTCTGCAAGGTTAAGGTAAAGGAAGTGCTAAATAAAACAACAAATTCTCTCAGAGCCTTCTTCACAGCCACATTCATTATGAAAGTATTTCTTGTGATGCAGGTTGGGCAAGTGGCTTTGAGCAGAGCGTTTTGGGTTACAAAGTGCTTCTCAGTAGGGTAGAACGGGCCACGTCTATCACTTTGTGTTCCTTTCTCCATGCAGTACATTGTCGGAGATGTCTGTGCTGCAGACTGGGGAAGGAGAGCACCTTTAGGGCTGTGGTAGAAGAAGGGTAGTAAGGTGGTAAGGTCTTAGGACATCTTATATTCCCTGTTGCTCCCTGCTAGAAACTGCTTACCTTCAGATGGGCACAGCTGCTCTAGTTTTGCCTTGGCCATCGATGCCTCTGGTGCCGCACTAATTAGCACTATAGTAAAATCACAGCCATTTAACAGGAACTCATCTTGCCCAGCCACATGGCCTCTTGTGTGCTGTGGGGCAGATCATCAGGTTACAGAAATATCTGGCTTGAAGAGATTTTTACGTGAATGCATTCTTTATTTATTTTGATTATAAAAATTTCCTCAGGCTATAAAAGCAATGTGAAAGTGTTTCATTATGTGTATTTGGTGTTGTGTCTTCTGTGGTGTATAATTTGCGACTGAGTCTGGTTTCAGTAAGTTGTACTTATTCTGACATCTGGGTTGATACAAATAAAGTAATGTAAACACTGGAGTTGACCTCTATGAGTCAGATTTTTGTTGTGGACTGCTCATAACAAGCACGTGCAGCCTTGTTGTCAAAAACTGCAGCATAGTAACAATTTGTCTCACAAATAAACATGGTCATATATACCTGTCACGTTCACTAACATAAACATGACCCTGGGACTTTACCCAAACACTCTTGTATTTATAGTTGATTGGACAGGAAACATCAGAAATTATCTGATTTATATACATTCTTTGCTATATCCCTGCTAGTGGGGAGGCACCATCCTGTATTTCACAACTATTTCTAGTTTCATGTACCCTTTCATGATGATAAATTATCTCACAATGGGGATGAAGGTTAGCTTGTGGCTATCACCTTGAATTTAGTCACTCTCATAGCCCTAAATCATGAAAGTAGGGAAGACTGACTGCGTTAGAAGACTCATAGGTTGGTTTTCATTGACAAAATAGTCCTGACATTTAAAAGCACTCTTCTGGACCTTCAAGTATTTTTGGTTTTCGTCGTTTTTTTTTGGTTTTTGTTTAAATCTATAGATTAGCCTTATTAGTTGTTCTTTCTGACCTTAAAGAACAATCAGAAGGAGGTTGAAAAGATTCCTAAGAAGTGTTTAGAGGCTTGATATGTTTTTTAGAGTTCATTGAAAATGTTGCCATTGCCTCCAGTACAGAATCAGACATGGGATAAGTAAGTTGAAAAAGAAATACCTGGAAAAATATGCCCTTTAAGATAACAAAACGGGATTTTTTTTAAGACATTATAGTCCAACCAGTTTTCTTGATTTATACTTGTAGAGGCTCTGACCCTGTACCACACTACCATTGCTTTTTTTGTCCGTGGAACATTTCAATGCTGGGGATATTTCTTTGTCATTTCATTTCATTTCATAAGAAATCATCTGTCTTGGGTCTTGATCAAGAAAACGGGATTTGCTGTAATTTCTCTCCAGACTTGTAGAAAAGTACAGAAATTTGCAGTTTCTGAGGAAAGGAGAAGTCTTAGCCAGTCTACAGCTAACATTAATGTCACATATATTTTGTCCAGGAGGAAATAGCAGGCATTATGGTAAAGCATTTCTAAAGCCAGAAGCAAGGACCTCAAAATTCAGCTTACTTCTGAATAAAATAACTATTATTTGCAACTTCTGTAATGACATAGCCCCCAGTTCAGTGAGCAGGGGATTTTGAAAAAGACATCTAAGGCTTGGAAACCATGGGATTTGCCTGCCAGTTCAGATTTCAAGTATTGCTTCAACACTTCAGAATCAGATCTGGTTAGAGCTGTTTCATGTGTACACATGCATATGGAGCTGTGGGCAAGGAGTTTGGTGCTTGGGGCAATTCCCTTCTCTGCTTTCTCCTTTAGTCGTCATGCTCTTGTTTTTGTACAGCATCAGATAATGCAGAGGCAAGGTTAGGCTGTTACCTCTATTAACAGCACTGCAAAGGGAACTGTTGCTGATATTTCACACAAGGAACTTTGGTAGATTCCCTAATGCAGTGTTCAGCCTCTGCCTCTCTCTGTATCATAGTTTCTGTTGTTTGAAGCACTGTGGTTTTTAATCAAAGCAGTTTTGTCGATAACTTTTACTCGGTGGCTTGTTAACGTCCTCATACAGTTTCTTGACCTGAATATTCTGGGCCATACTTATTGATACCTCTTAAATAAAGCTCTTAGGAGTCGTTTTCAGCAGGTCATTAGGAATTTAATAACCTTCAGAGTGAGTAGATTTTTATTCCAAAAAAACACAAAGAAATGGTATTAACTGTAGCTATTGACTCTTGAGGACAAGGTGGGATGCTACCCAGCTTTGTGAGAGATCACCGCATCTGTGCTGTCTTCCTAACTGCAATTAAGTTTTTTGAGCATTTCGACTGTTACTGAGATAAGAACTCACTTGAAAAATAAGTTATCTCACTGCTGATCTGAATAGGCTTGTTGTTTTGTTTGAGTTTTTCTGAAATTACTTCAGCGGTGAATGTCTTCATAGTGAAACAAAAATATTTAAATGGAAATTTTTAGTAAATTTCATAGTATATGTATTACAGTTGTTTAGCACTTCCTTGGCTGTTTTACATAGGCCAAATTTATCCTTGCTAACCAAAATGTGTTCTGCTACCCTAAATAACTGGGAACCATGATCATTCTGTTTCTGGTGTGTTGATGGTGAGTAAGGAATGAATTTTTGAGTATAGGGCTAGAAGGTTCCCTCGGTCTTAGTTCACAAGAAAGGTGGTTCATGCAGAATGTGTGCCTTCTGTATCTGTGAGCTTGTAAATCTTATCTACTTGATAAATGGTATTGAGGAATTTAATTTCATACAGGCATGTTCAGACCTGCTAATTTAGGTGCCTAAGTTTAGAGACTGGTCTCACACCACTAACCACTGTCTGGATTTCATCTGTGTGTGAATGTGGTCCTGACGTCAGGGAGCCAAAGAAGGATCAGAGCAGGTGAGCTTAAAGTCAACTGGGTGTAAACAGGCAGTCTCTCTAAAATTATTTGCTTATTTCTTCTGCCTCTCCTCAGAAAAAATAAACACTGGAGGAAAAAAAAGGTTCACTGAAGAGCTTACAGACTGGCACTATGGGAGAGTGAATTTAGTATTTTTATTTCCATAATCTGAGGCTGCTTGTGCTTGGAGCCTAAATCAGAAGAAAAGATAATTGCCATTTTGCAAATCTATTCATTAAGGGCTATTAATTAACATGTATCTCTCTTATATGGGTCTAGATTGTTTTTTTCATATTGTCTCTGTAGAAAAATCTGTGTGTTAAATGGCACACTTTGATGTTCCATTGTTTTATTCCATGACACATAGTTTTTCTCAGGTTCATCATTTTATGCCAGGTGCAGGGGCTCAGAAAAATCCTTTGGGATTAGGGGCTGTGTAATAATAATAAGGGCCTGCTGCACCTTGCTAAGAGAACTGAAGTAAGGCATCTGGATGATTATTTAGTCACTTATTTAAAAATTTGTTAGGCCTGATGCCTGTCAAATGCTTCCACATATGTTGAATGTGGCATATAAAGAACTTTACAGGGCATAACAAATTTCAGTGTACTGATGACTGGGCAACAAATCTATTGATGGCTTTAACATCTGCTAAATAATTATGTGCATGCAGACATCTCAATTATAGTGTGTTCCTAATCCTAATCCATGATCAGAATAATTTTTGTAGAAAAATCTGTAGTTTTGTGATTAAAAGCAATACACAGAAAACTTGTCACATTGACTAAAAAATTGGGTAACAGCAGGCTTTTATTTTTTTTGGACAAAAACTAAGGATTTGACATTCAGGGTGAAAACAGTAGGATTTTGGCTTTCCAGTGAAAAATATCCTGAAGAAAGCAGACACTCCATGAAAAGTTTTCATTTCTGTATGAAAATTTTATTAGAGAACCGGCATAGGCAGAAATATTTTAGGCAGCACTACTGCCTAGCAGAGCTCTGCATAGATGGATCAGTGTTGGCATTATTTTATATGTAGACTGTGATGTACGTTTCTTCTGTATATTTTTAGTTCCTGTCCATGTTCTTGACAGGAGAAAGCTCACTTTGTGTCTCACAGGTGAAACCAAATCTGATGTAATTTATGTGAAAAGCAGTGTAAGCATATGTGCTTGTTGAGGATGGATATCTAGAAGAGCTGAAGTTTGCCCTATATCAGGTTGGGCACTGGTTGTGCCTGCACTGTGGGAAAATGGGTTTCATGATGTACCCCTTCAGCCTCACCCCCAGTCATACAGCCTGGGAAATCTATTAGAGCCTGTTACATCTCCTTCCTTCTCTCCCATCCTCAAATGCTGTGAATTTTTTTCAGAAGGAAAACAAGGCGTTCACCAAAGACGACACCTGCCTTGCACTGTAGGCAAAGCTACTGGAGCACAAGAGACTGAGGGGCTGTTGGGAGGCTTAATCTGTCTGTACAGAATAGTTTACCGTGGACAAAACTGCATAAATAGAGAAATCATGGAAGGAAATCTACTCTGTCCTCCCCATAGGATCCTCAAGTGATAGGGAATGTGGGAATGGAGCTGAAAATATGACATTGCGCAGTCGTTTGTAGCTTGTCTCCTGGAGCTTGAGTCTGGCTCCTCTGGGCCAGCTGGTGAGTGGTAGGTGAAGGCTGGCCAGTGAGTACAGCATAAATATACCTCCCGGGAATGCTCAGTCTGGTGAGTGAAATGACCATAATCCAATCATTCAGGTTAATTTACCTTCCATTGTTAAGTGTGTGTGTGTTGTTAGCACTGGAAAGTGCTATTTATAATCCTTAAATTGAGTTGTCTTTATTCTTCTATGCAATTAATCCCCTGAGTCTTGTTTGAAGAAAAGAGATGATATTTAAAATGATTACTGAGACTATGTTGCCCAGTGCTCTTGGTGGACAGCTCTCCACCTTGGTATTTGGACCACGTCTAAATCTATTGTGGAGCAGTGGGGAGTGGGGAGTGACCCCTTTATAAAAAACCTTTCCCTATATTATAATTTTTCTCACATTATTTAATTGTTCCTTTTTTTTGCCATGATACGCTGGGATGACGAACTTTGAGAAGTGCGCAAAAGGATCTCATTTGTCTCGCCTTCCCTTTTTCAGAATTTGCATATTGGCAGAGGTGATCTGGGGAAAGATGTCCCTGCCCATGGCAGCGGGGTTGGAATGAGGTGATCTTTAAAGTCCCTTCCTACCCTCACCATATGGTTCTATGATCCTAGGCAGAAAATACATCTTCACTGTTTTTTTAACCCACATCATGCATCTTAATATACTGCATTGCTTAGTGCACATCTGCATTTATCACTTGTGAACCTAGACATGGAGAGAGATCTCTTTTTTCCCCTTTCCTCCTTTTTTTTTTCCTTTTTTTTTGCTAGTGATACCCTAGCAGTTCAGCAACAGAGTGTCTATGGCTCTGATTCCTTTCTGTTTCTCTGTGACAACAAGTTTGAAAACTCTGAGGTGCATGGGGCAATGCCACAATGAAAAGCAGACTGATGAGATGTGTCTGATTTAATGGTGAGAGGGAAATGGTAATAGTGAGCACTTCTTTATGTATGTACAAACAGGCATCAACCTCTATTGCAATTGTGGGAATGCTCAATACACCCCATTGTTACTAGGATAGAAACGGATACAGTAACCACAACAGAAAGGAATTGCTTTCTGGCTTTAATTTTGAGGCGTTTATTCCAAATCTTGACCTGGTGGTTTGAACATGCATTTTGTAAAGTCAAGCTGTGTGCAGTACATATTGCTGGCACCTTCAGGCGTTTCGTATGCATGTGGTGCAGTGTTACAGGACCTGGCCTATTTTTCAGAGCCAATTTCTATATACTCAGCTGGCAATGAACAAAAAAATGTGCTTTGGCAGAATGGATTTTGGCATAGGCTTTTTGAAGCCCCAGAATTTTAACTCTTGGAGTGGTAACAAAAAATGTTTAATTAAACTGGCAACTTAGACCTATAAATGTTTAAACTAATTTTAAAAGGAAAACTTAATTGCCTTGTAGAAGAGGTATAGGTCTTACGTGTCTGTTCCTTACTGAAGGAGCACAGTTGTTTTCACAGCAGTCTCTGCTTGGAAGCAATGGTGTGGAGCTGGAGATCAAAGGGGCAGAGAAGCTGAGCGGTGGATAGGTCAGAGACAGTGTGCTTTGGCTACTGCACATCTTAAAATGTTGTTTCAGAATCATCTTTAAATAAGAGGGGGTTTGTGCGTGGCAAACAGAAGAGTTCAGAGAAAGCTAGAGGCCAGTTAGTTTTAAAGGCAAAATTTGGGTTTATCGGGTGTCTTCCACAGTACTTGAATATTACCTTAGTAAGGAGGTGAATTTAGAATTAAAAAGTTACACCAGGTTCCTGAAACATATTAAAAATCTGTAGGCAATTCTCCTCTGGGTGTGGTAGTTAGCCCTTTTCTTTGTGAACTAAATGTATTGGCCAGATTTCAAGTTGGGCAATTACAACTTGTGAAACACTGCAAAGAAGAAACCATGAGAACTCAAGAACAAGAGGTTTGAGTAATCTGATGATGCACAGGATTTGCTTTTGAATGTTACCTACTTGCAACCTCTCGGTGGAATATTTACATATTCCTAAACTTATAATTTATAGGGCACTCTAGATTTATTTGTGTTTACTTCATTGCTGTAGAGTTTCCTCATAGAGGTTCAGTTGATCTGGCATTCTCTAAGTCTGTGTAGTAACCACTGTGTAGTTTTGCTTTGTTTTGCAAGATAACTGTTGTATTCCATTCTGCATTTGCATTTCAGCTGGGGGAAAACAGCTCAGGATCAGGAGGCTTGGTAATATCTTCATAAAAGTTTGAGATACTTCAGCAAGATAGTACACACAGCACTTGGATTTATATTAACAAGATTATTTCAGTTAGGTTTTCTTAATGTGAAAAACTTTCTTTTCTCATTATTGCCTTTAATAATATATTAGTTTAGTTTGTGATACTTAGTTTTACAAAAAACTCACCAGAGATGAGTCCAGCCCCTTAGACTCTCAACTATGAAGTCACTGGCTTGAATCCCCACTTCAAACCCCAAACTATAGTTTGGCTCCAATGCAACTCCAAAACAAAGACCTTGTTTTGTGATTTAAATCTGTAAATCCCCATGTGAGCACTCTGATTTCATATCTGAGAGGTTTATTTTGGATTGCTCTGAACGGATTGAGAACTTTCCTGCTAAGCTGCAACAAGACATTTTCAAATTCATTAACTGTGCCCATACAACAGTTTTAGGTGCTATAACTCTTTTGATTTTAGTGTGCTTTTTCTGTTGTCGTTGTTTTTTGTTTGGTTGGTTGGTTTTCCACCCCCCAGGTTTTCTGGGTAGATAGAGCTCTGACGAGTGTTTATCTTTGAGGAAGACAGTGTACTCTGCATATATTCAGAGTGACAAAATATTCCCTTGCTATTCAAATGGATAGGCACTGAAAATATAACAAGAAATCTGTTTGAAAGGTCAGAAGAGACTGTGTAAAGTGTAAAAATGTGTTATTTTTGTGCACAGTCTTTACGCTAACCTATGTTTAAAGGTGGGTGAAAGCAGTGAAAGCATTTAGTTTTGGCAGTGTCAAGAGTTTTCTTAAAAATTATTGGCCAACATGGACATCTCTGCATTCCTTTGTGTTATCCCCTGGCCACCCTCTGCTTCCACCTCTGCAGTGGGAAGACTATACCAAAATCAGGATTTCAGTTCATCTGATTTGTCTGTAAAATGTGCAAATCAGCTGCTAATTTTGAGTGTTATATTGACTTAATGATAAGAAGTAATTATGCTAAAAGGCTAGATCAGGGTAAGCCAAATAAAAATGTTGTTACTGGAAGTAGTTTGGGGAAGACTGTTGCATCAGCAAAGGAACTGTAACCTGATAATAGCAGTCTATGTTTTAAACCATTAACTGTAGAACAGTTACAAGGTCACGGCAAAGTATTGAAATCCCCATTTAAAATATATCCAATATCCTAAAAGACTGATTGGAATATAGGACAAGCCAAAGACTGACTGATTTATTATTGCCTTTGGCTTTTGTGTTGGGGTTTTGTATTCTTTGTTGGTTTTTGTTTTTTTACTTACCAGATCCTGATATTAATGCAATAATAGTCTTCTGAAAACAAGTATTTCCTGGTGGAAAGCTCCCATTAATAAATTGAGCCAGACAGTAAATAGCTGCAAGCATCAGAGAGACTTTAAAATGCTGTTTTATCATTTCTATAACTGTATCACTTAGCCCTATTATTTTCTTTATGTGTGGGTTGGGGTTTTTTTGTGTGTATGTGTGGGAGTGTTTTTGTGTGTGTGGGTGCTCTTGTGTTCTGCTTGACTGCTGAAATGAAATTTAATTAGATTGTTAGGAAATCTAGAATTACTGTTACAGAGCAACGGACAGGTAATTCTCATTCCTGTGTTGAAGTGGTATAGGCCATGGTCACTTGCAACTATCTAAAATACTTGGATTTTTTTTGCCAAAATTTCTTGCTGCCATTAATATCTCGGTGAATGTTTCCATCAATTTCTTCATTTATGTGTTTCCTACACATCTCTTCAGTTACATGATATCTGACCTCAGCGGCAAGTAAACACTTTGGAGAGATCATGGGTAGGAAGTTGACGATAATCTCTCATACATTCCCGAGAAAGCTAAGGGTTGAGGTTGTTCCATTTCCTTTTATTGAGGGCATTAAGAGGTCTCATGGAACAAGATCTTTTATTGTACTGCATGGAAAATAGTTGGTGTGACTGTTCATAAGCAAGCTATCTCTGCATTGAGATACATATCCAAGAGAATGTATTCCTAAAGAAATAAATTGGTAAAGAAAAATCTCCATGTTGTAAGGATGGGGTCAGTTTTTGGCTAGACGTTTTCCTGTAGCAGATCAGCCAACTGTAGTTGGCCTGCACTGATACTCAGAAACAGCAATGATCTGGACCTGAAATCAAGTGGTGTGTAACATGTTTTGAAGTTACTTACCCTCTTTGGGGACTTTGAAAGCAGTCATTAACATTACCAAATGTGCAACCTTTTCCTTACAATTGAATGCCCCTAATGATTAGTCTAAATCCTGAGCCTAAATCTTCCGCATCAGTGGACACCAGGAAAGCCACTTCTTATTACATACACCTATACCCTTGGCTATTGCAGGAAAATAATTTTTGGAAAGAATAGTTCCTGAAGCAGGGTCTTATTTTTTTACTACTACTGCTGGTGTTTGTCACCATCATAAGCACTTTGCAAGTCATATGGGATGATTTATGGTGTTATGTGCTTAAATCAACAGGGTTCATTATGCACAAAAGCTGGTTTGAGGTTTTGCTGCCTTCTTTGCCTCTACTGACAGACTAAGAGTTTATATACAGGAGAAATACTATGTAGGCAGTACAAATATACTTTATCCGCTATTAAGATGATCTATTGTGTCCTAAACTTGAAGTTTTTTTCTGCAAGCCTTTAGTTTCATTTCGGCACAAAAATATGACTGTTTAGAGAAATCCACTTTTAACCTCAGCTTCTTTATTTGGTGGTTTAACCTTTTCCAAATCTGCAAAACAGAAATGACCGATGTGTGGTTGGAGACAATGTCCTGATTATGAAAGAAGAACTTGGGCGAGGTTTGGCAGCCAAATCCAGGACGTGCACTTTTTAGTGGCCTTTGGGGAGGTTTTTTTTCTTGGGCATATGGGGAGGAATAAGGTACTGGAATGTGACTTAGAAATCAGGCATTTTAATACAATATTGAAAAAATATTTACATGTGATTGTGTAAAAACTAGTCTTAATATTACTGTTGTCAGGATATTCAGATGGTTAGAGGAATACTTCCTCATGCTGTTGTATATCTAGACAAAGAAATTAATAACAGAAATAAATAAGATAATTCTGGAAACCAGATACCGTTATGAAAGATGCAGGAAAATCTGGGGATAAACCACTTTCAGCACTTACTATGGGAAAACAAATATTTTTGATTCAATACCCACAATTCACATTTCTACTAAAACTCTGCTATGCACACCAGACTCCTTGAAAAGCACTTCAGTGATTATTTGTAACATTAGACTGCTTTACTAAAATCACCTAAAAGTCTCTCACAGTCTTACAAAATAATAAAGTTTAAAATTTTGCTCACTTCCTCCTCTCCCCAGCAAAATACATTGCTTTTTATTAAGATATATCTTCAAAGAAGTGTATTAGATTTGGAAGCTGCAAAGTGGATTTAGGCTATGTCTTTGTCTGCTTGTTTCTGGGTACTTAACTTTCACTTAAATGATATAACTAGATGTATGAGGGAAAATGATAATTGAGATTTGGCAATAAAACGCATTATGGTGCTAGATAAAATCTGTGGATGCTCTGCTGCAAGTAATATATTATGCAAGAATTAGGAAAATATATGGGGTTTTTCTGTGTGTTGTTTGCTTATTTAGGATGTATGTATGCATATGGATTTTTTATGCTGAATTCTAGTGACTTTTATGATGATTTGGAATGTGTACCACCAGTGGTTACTTTGTAAAATAGATATTAGTTTTTGAAAAGCATTTTTCTACATGCACACACATCCTATCCATTAAGTGTTGTAAGCAGGTACTTTATTTGTCCTAAAAATCAATAAGAGCCTGCTCAAGGAAACCAAAATGGATATTAACAGCAACGTGACTTTTGAAAAATTTATATAATGGTACACATTTTGCGTGTACTCAGAGAATGCTTCCTCCCTAAGTTATGTTGTCACCATTACAGGTGTTCACTGACTGTATACATTGTGTGTGACAGTGCATCTGTCACTTAGCACGTGGCAGAAGGTCATCATCATAAAACAGGGCACTTGTTTTATGATGACGAAAATCATCCCTGAAAGTTCCCTCTGCTCTTAAGGGAGTTGCACCATCTCTAGGACTTCCAAACCTGGGAAGTTGTACTTGGGAAAAGGTAGCCTGTAAGACTGATATTTATGTGGCACTGAGTATCATGACGTCAACATGTTGGTGCCCAAGGCATATTTTGAGATTCTCTCTCATATTCCTTTTCTGAATGCTTCATCTCTTGTATCAACTGCACTGGGTTAGCCTCATCCTTAGCCCTTCGTACTTGTGAAAAAAGCAAGTTTCAAGTTTTCTCCCATATTCAAAGAGGTGAGATCTGTGTAGCCTTAATTTAAAACTGCAGGGGTAAATTGCATGGAGTTCGTATTGTACTCTACTTTAAGCTGGAAAGTTTGAAGCAGAATTAAAAAAAAAAAAACAAAAAAAAACCACAGAGGGCTCTTGAGAAAATACAGAGTAATGCCAGCTCCATCATTTGCTTTATCTGTCACGCTCTTTGTGAAAGCACAATAAAATTGTTTGTGTGCAAACATACAATACATACCAATGGCATACATATGCAAAAAAGGAAATTTAAAGGAAAGATTTGAGATGCAATGTCATTTAAAAATAAGCATAAATTTTCAGTACAGTGCTGTACAGTAAAATTACATTGTATGAAAGACTCAGTAACAGCTGAATTTTTAGAATAGCTTGGTCTTACTTTAAAATACAGATTGGGTTCCTTAAAATATCATTAAGTTCATTTTAAAACATCAATCCATTTCAAGTATGGTGATTTTCAGATGAGTCACATTTGAAACATTTTTGCTTATACATGGGAGATAGTCTCTCTTTAGTTAAAGTGTTGCCTGGATTCATTAAAAACTCTACTTTAGGCCAAATATAATTGAGTCAAAAAATGGGTCCAGCTTGAAAATTGCCATGTTTGCTCAAGTTTACAGGAAGTGTGTGAACTGGGAATGTTTTTCTGGATGATACCTTTCTTCTCAAAGTTAATACACTTAAAAGACCCAAACAAACTTAAAAACCTAAATAACAGTCTGTTATTTCATGTTGAAGAGTACACAGACGCAGTAATTCTGATTATGTTCCTGATGTCTTCAGGTCAAGTTACGCAATGTTTGAGATCAGTTATTTACTGTCTGCCACAGAACCATGCCAGTATATTTCTTGAATGGTGCTCAGCATCATGAATGCCACATTGCTGAGAGAACTGCAGTCAGCATGCTCCTTGTTAGCTGCTGGAGAACACAACCAGGCAGTACAGAGGAGTATTAAACCAGATCCACTTCTTTCTCCACTCCTTGAGACATTATTTTGTGATGACACATGAGTTTAGCTTAGTAAGTCCTCTCCCCTTGCACTTCCCATAAAAATGAATTACTTTTTGCTGTGATAACCTAGTGCTGCATTGTAATTCAGAAAGGGCCTGAAAAGGTGTGATGGTAATATGGCTATATGTGTTTGCAATAAAGGAATTTATTTTTTATTTTTAAAATTTTTAATGGAGGGGAAAGTGCAGCAAGAGCACATGTGTGCAGATGAAGTTGAATCCATCATTCCTGTAACAGAGGCTTTAGGAAATTATAACCGTATTACCAGCAACCTTTTTGTGTGTATTTTTGTCTGTCTTATGCTGGTTTAGATTTAAAACTCCTTTAGGTGAGGTTTGTCTTGATGAGAGCAGGGACTTTGCTAACTGAAGTCTGTATCTTTTCTTACAATATATATACCTTACGCAAGACACCTTAAAAAAAAAACCCAACTACACATAAATGTGTTGGACAAGGCAGTGAGAAACATTTTTCAGAAATGGTAAGAGAATGAGGATACTTAACTCTGTGGAGACTCTGGCTCTCAGGGTATGAGTCACGCTGCTAGCACGTTATAGCCAACTCAAACAAATGATATCCAACAGATGACAAAAATGAAAATGAGTCTCTCATCCAGAGACCAAACCCATGATTATTATTCATAAATTAACCAGGCCTGACCAATTAATCTACTTTTAAGTGCTTTAAGATATTTGTGTATTTTAGTAGTACAGGAAATAACAGTAGTGTCTGAAAAAAACATTTAATTGATTTTAAGCAGAGGAAAATCCTCACAGAAAATCCTGTAAGGCAGTTGGTGCTTTAAGAAATGTATAATAGTGGTTATGGAGGGTAGACACCAAACTGACTGCAGTCAGTTCTAGTGTGAACCTGACAGGTGATACATCATCCTATAACCCGGACAGTTAACTTCAGCTCTTTTTCAAACAGTATATCAGATAATTAATTCTATGAAAGTTTTCTTGAAAACTTTGCAGAGGTTCAGGCTCATCTTCTCCCTCCCACCCCTTTTTTTTCCCAATCTAGGGAAAAGTGGAAAAGTAGAGCAAAATCAAACCAGCACTGTGAGTGATCATGCTGACTGCCTTTCCTGAAGACAATTCAGTACCATGTTTCTGTATTCATTATGAGACCAATAACTCCTGGGTTTGAATGCTGAGTGTGCAGCAACACCCATCCTAGGATATAAACCTAAAACCAAAGCCCAACTGGATTCCACTCTGTTATATTTTGCCACAGCATTGGGTTTTTTTTTATGTCTGAGGATAAAATCATTCCTAAGAGCAGAACAGTGATAAGGTTTAAGCTGAAATTAAGAACCACCTCCGCTCCGCTGGGGAGGGAAATTGGG
>VWZF01003203.1:502893-578779 GCA_013396755.1 Sclerurus mexicanus
GGGAGGTAAACCTTGTGGACTGAGATAAAAACAGTTTAATACCTGAAGTGAAGTAAAGCTAATAATAATCATCATCATTGTAATGTTAATAATGACAATTGTTGTAATGAAAAGGAGAGAGAGGAAAAGAATAAAACCCAAGAGAAACACGTGATACACCGTACAATTGCTCACCATTTGCTGATCGATTCCCTGCCTTTCCCTAAGCAGCTATCTGTGGCTTCTGGCTAACTAGCTCCAGTTTATAAACTGAGCATGATAATGTGTGGTATGGAATATCCCCATGCCCAGTTGGGATCAGCTGTCCATTCCGTGCTCTTCCTCCCAAACTTCTTGTGCACCTGCTCACTGGCATACTAAAACACAGCTCTGTATCAGCTACCTAGAAGAAAGTTAGCGCTATCCCAGCCAAACCCAGGCCAAACAGAATGGTGCACTTTCAACTGTACTGTTACAGTATAGTGCCTTAAAACCTCAGCTGAAACTGATGCTGCTTCCTTAGGCAGGAAGCCTATGCACACAAAGCTGTATTCAAAGATCCAAGCTGCTTCCTTACAAACAGAAGGGACAGAGTGGGGTAGGAAGCAGAAGGTTAAAAGCCACATCAGAAGTCAGTGACCTGCTCAGATGTGTGTGCTGTACCGAGGTGACTCTCAGCGATACTTAGTCTCCAGTTAGGGAAATGATTAAAACTGTTTTGGTTCACAAGGGAATCAGTGAGTAAGAAAGAAGCTGGTAGTTATTTGACTGTGATGAACATTACAGGAAATATGAAAGGGAAGCTTGTAAACACACACAGGCAGCCAAGAATAAAGGCACATCAAATGAAAAAGAGGCTGCTAAATATTTGGGAACAAAACTACTTTAAAAATGTGTACCAGATTTGAGTTTGTCCTTGCATTCAGCTACTCGCAAAGGACAGATTTTTAGAGATGCCCTGCCTGAGCTCTTGGAAATAAGAGGCTAACTGGGAGCAACTGCCTGCTCTCAGCAGCAGCACACACCTGAGTTCTCTCCTTTGTTCTTTCCTGCTGCCCTGATGAGAGTCTTGGTTGTTCCAGGGTGGTCTCCTGTCTCTTGTGGTTGTGATGTGGATGAGAGATTCAGAGTCATGCTTTTTGCACTGCTTTCCCACTGTTTGTGTTTGCAGGACTTTGTATGTTTTCATTTAAGAGCATAAGTAGTTATTGCCTGACAGGAAAATAAGATAATTATAGATTTTGTACTTCTAAATTAGTAGAATTGGTGGTAGAAGCTCCTGGAGACATTAGTTATTTTGTGAAGTCTGGACCTGTGCAATTCTAAACCTGACCCTGGTTCCCAAGGTGTTTATGGTGGGAGCAGGTGCTTTGCTGTTCTTCTAAGAAGTGACAATATGAATCTCCTTTAGGATTCAATGTAAGACTTAGGACTCTGAAGGGAAAGAGATTGTTGAAGTTACAAATCTGGTATTTACTTTTAAAAGTATTTTCCAAGTTAGTTTCTTACTTTATCTGAACGTCCTGGAGTTTAAAGAGAGACTGAGTGAATTTCTTTCCTGAAAAAAAACCCAAGCAAACTCTTAAAAATAGTGGGGTTTTTTTGTGAAAGTTTCCTTCTTTTTAAAATCCTATTGAATTCTGAGAAAAGGATGGTAATGAGACAGACATAAAATAGGGCATTCCATCTCGATTACAGAATTCATCCATCTTTCCTGAGTCCATCTGGTAGCTAAAGATAAATCAGTTTTGTCAGTGGAAAAGCAACAATATTTTTAAGCCCAGGTTGGATGTTTGCAGAAAGCTTCCTTCTGCCAAATGTTGCCTTCGTGTTACCAACAGCAAGTTGTACAGAGCCATTTCATTTATACTCTTGAATAGGAGGTGAGAAATGCCATCTGTCTGGCATGTAAAATTTCAGCAGAAAATTGGGGATGTTTGCCTAATACTTGCTTATGTAAAACAGAGCATTGATTCTTATCCTCTTTGAGCAGCATAGTGCAGTTGACTTCAACGGAGCAATGTTGACTCACACCAGTTCAAGTGTTCAACCTTTGCATTCAGCTTTACAGTTATTTTTTGGAAGAGCTGTACCTGTTAACCTTAATACATTCAGGTCCTTCAGTGTAATTTGGCTGACTGATTTCTTAATCCAGTGCCTTATGTTTCATTTACAGTATTCAAATTTTACCTAGTGTGGAGGTTTTCTCTTTCAGAAAGTAAGAGATTTCAGTAAGAGAAAGAGCAATTGAGTTCTAGAAAATAAGGTAGTTTTATGTCTCAGTCTTTTTGTATGGTTAAGCAAGCAACACTGGGTGATGACTCACAGTTTCCCTGAATTGTCTGTCATCTCTTCAAAGTAATTTTGGATGGCAGACAACACCTGTTCTGTTTTTTAGACATTTTAAGCATATTTAAAATTCCAGAATGTTTCCCTTCTGCAATCAGTAGCCTGTAATTTCCAGGTGAAAACAGGGCCCTCTTAATTTACCGTACAATTTCTTCTGCATGACACAGATCTGTTTTTACCTTCCCCCCCGCTTTTCTTTAAATACAGTGTTTTTATTCAGAACTTGTTTCTAGTACTTGATTCACCTATCATAAAATGACTTAGAGTCCTTAGCTACTGTTTGGTTGTTCCTCCTTTCTCCTGCATTAATTCTGCTGGAATTTGGTGGGTAGAGGAGGTAAGCACACATACATGTGCATGGAAGTTTTTCCTCCCTGTCTTTGCAATCCTTGAACATGAAACATGCTTCTGCAGTGAATGGCTGCATTCCTTGAATCTTTTCAAAGGCTTCTTCTGCTCAGATCTTCTTTAAACATCACTAATTTTTTACAGCACCATGTCAGATTACTGAATATGCCCTCTTAACATGCCTGCTGTTACATTTGCACATTTGAGTCTTTTCTTCTATAGTTCTATAGACTTTGAGACTTGGGATCCCTTCTGAATGCAGAAAGCCCTACAGTTATGGTAACACATCAGCTACTATACTGTGATCAGACAATATAGTAAGGATGTGTTTAAGAATTATGGGGGGTTTTAAAACTTTCAATAATGCAGAATCTAAATTATTCAGAGAGGAAGCATCTTGAATCTTTTCTGATTACTGGAATCTTGTATGTAATTATTCCAGATGCTTATGAGGACCTAGACATGTATTTTCCTAAACACATTTTTATTTGGAAGAGGAGTACTGATGCATCAGTAAATGTCTCTAAAAGCTGCCAGTGATTTTCAGAAGTCAGAATTTGACTTTGTGGTTTGTCAGACATTATTAAATTTGAGGGTCTTTTGAATCATAGAATGGCTTGAGTTGAAAGGGACCGTAAAGATCATCTAGTTCCAACCCTCTGGGATGAATAATTATGCTGATCACGTAGCTGCCTCTTCCCTGACTGGTCTTAGTAAGACTTTAGGAAATACTTAGGGGACTGGGAGTGATAGAAAGACAGGTTTTAGATAAGATTACAGAATATTTTTCAAAATATTAAATAACTTCCTTCTTCATTCCGTTTGTCCAGATGTCAGCTGTAGAAATTTCTAAGGTACCTCAGGACTCATGTATTCAAAGAGGAGTTTGTGTGTTAGAGCTATACCTATAAACAAGTGTAGCTTTGAAAGGAACCATGTGAAAGATCACTCTCGGGCCATGAACTTTCTGAAGGAGTTTGGGATGAGAAGATAGAATTCCAAGGGCAATTAGATACGTAGTACTGCCTGAGCTCCCTTTAAGATGTCCAAATAAAACACTGGCTCCTCAAAATCTATGACCATCTGCCAGCTGACCTCATAATAATAAATAATAATAAATAAATAATATGTGAGCTATCTCCTGCAATGTCCCCAGGTTGGCTTGGCGAGGGTGAGCTCTCAGGTATCAGTGAAAGATGCAGGTTCATGTTCCTTAGCCTGTGCTCCCCAAGGATAAAAGTTGGTAGGTTCAAGGACAATGACAGGATGCAGCACTTAAGTTAGTGGTTACAGCATGGCAAAGTGAGGAGAGCTGTGATTGAGGACTTCGTGGTTCTTCTGACCAATGTGTCGAACCTCTTGGAGCTGAGCAGACCCCTAGGTCTGGGCAGGTTCAGCCAGCAGCCTCTGATGGTGCTGCACTGGACATTAGGATCTGAATCCTCTTAGGCAAGGCAGGAAAGTGAGTCTGAGTTGCCATTCAACATGAACAGAGAGTTTGATGCTCTGATGCTCCAGAAAAGGTGCCTGAGCACTGTCAGTAGGTGGAAAGCCTTGCTCAAGAGCTCTTGCAGGCTTTGGTTAATCAGCCTCTTGTCGAGCACCCTATGAGCTTGTTTGTCCCCAAAGGGATGTCCTCCCTTGTTGCATATAATTTGACACCATTGTCTTACTATCAGCAGTGGGAAAAAGCTAAAAATTGCCTGACAGCACCCTGGCATGTAAATGTGATCATGAAAACACTCATAAATAAATATTATGGAGAAGTGACTAAATGAGGTTGGTATTGTCAGTGCCATTCTCCCAGCCCCCTGTGCTTTTTTAAAGATCCCATGGAGTATTGCTGGTTGAGGTGCATCACTGTTGTAACATCTTGCAACACATCTCTCATTATTGTCAGTATTCCCTGGAAAAGTTTCTGTAGAGATCTTTGCGTGTCTAAAATGTCATCTTCAGAATACTGCAAATAGGAACTTTTTACCATATTCCTTAATCTGTTATCTTCTGTGTTTTAGTAATTAGGTATTAAATCAGTCTAGGAGACGTATAGTGATCAAACTGATACCTGTTTTGTACTAGATTTTTTTATTTAACTGAAGATGAGAAAATGGTAGTGGGAAGATTAAACCAGAGTTGTAATTATTATGTAAACCTCAAAAGCATGAGTTCAAGATTAAACTTTAAAGGAGGCTCCTTTAGCTTCAAGACAGAGAAAAGTTAGGCCAAATGTTAATCATACCTAACGGAGATTGACTCAGCTGTAATTAAAATAACTAATGTACTTTAATCCAAGCCAGAGTTTGCTGTAATGACTTAAATATGTGGGTCATGTCTTTCTGATATGTTCACAATAATTTCATTACAAGATGGCTAGGATATGCTACCATGAGGTGGCTGCATAGAAATGTGTTCACATCTGAGCAGACAAAGTTGTAAATAAAAATGCTAATTCCTTCTGGGAGTTTCTTTAAAATGCTTTAAAAAAATATGAAATTTACTTCTTTTCTGAAGATTCATTACACTTGTCTGGAAAGCGTACAGTTTTCTGTAACTAAGGAACAGTTGACATACACAAGGAAACGTGGTATAATAATAAAGGAGAATACTGCTTCTCCCTCTGTCTGAGGAGAGCAGAAACCAAGAGAGCTGTTCAACTACTGTCATGGCAGGCCGTCTCACTCCCAGTATTTGTGTTGGGCATCAATGGAGGGTCAGGGAGTGAAATATCCGTATTGCACTGCTGGAAACTCAGCTTATGTTGACAGTGGAGCGGAGCCTGGCTTCCAGGGGAGGGCATGCATGGGCTGATCTGGTCCATCCTCGCCAGTGCTGGGCAACCTGGGCAGCCGGCAGAGGTTGTGTGTCTCCCTGCTGGAGTGCCCGGTGCTGTGTTTCTGCAGTGGGA
This sequence comes from Sclerurus mexicanus, assembly GCA_013396755.1. Lineage (NCBI taxonomy): Eukaryota > Metazoa > Chordata > Aves > Passeriformes > Furnariidae > Sclerurus > Sclerurus mexicanus. The sequence goes on from VWZF01003203.1 coordinate 508,475, forward strand.
CCAAGGTGGAGTATTTTTTAGGTTTTAATACCCTAGCTTTAAGGTGTGGGACAACACAAACCTGAAGTAATGCTAATGTAACTGCACGCACGGGTGTGCTCAGACGTACATTACAGAGAGAGAGCTATCCGTTATATAGAGATCAAATGTTGCCGTGGTGGTGTATAAACACAAACATGGTTATTTTAGCACGTGTTTGCAGGGTTGCATCACTTACATGTGGCAAAAAGCCCTGAATGTGCTCCAGGGGTTATCCCCAGCAAATGGCCCTGAAACTTTTGTAGCAGGTCTTGCTGTCATCTATTACACAAACCCCACATTTACATTAAATCAGCCAATTTAGTGCTTCTTTAAAGTGTCACTGACACTTCAGAGGTTGCTTGTTAATGCTATGTGTTGCTGCTGTTCTTTCCCCAACATCCTTTCTCTTTCTGTGATTTTGTAACTATGAAAAATTCTTAGTGAACTGCTATTAATTCAGAAGAATGTGTGCTGCAAAAAAATGAGGCCTCTTTTTGTTTGGGGGTTTTTTATTTTTTTTTTGGTGAGAAAATGTTGATATTTGCCAATGTGGAAATTCTTCACTTTGCCATGTGGAAAAAAAATATAAGGAAAATACCTAAACTTTGGTAAGTACAAACTAAATAGTTGTATTTTTGATTTTTTTGAGCTGAACAGTGGCATTTCATTCTTCCTGCCAAGTGTTGTAAAAGTTCCTTTAGCAACTTGAATTTCAGCCTGAATTATTAAACATTGGCAATCAAAAATAGAATCAGACTTCCACTTTTGTAAGCTTTGTGAACATCGCTTCATATAAAATATTTTTAGTATGTTGTAGAGTAAGAAAAGGTCTGAATTTGTCTGACTGGAAAATAGCTTAGGCTACTGACTCTGTACTGAGTACAGATGTGTTTTTTGCCAGCAGTATATATCTGTAAGACTGTATTTGTGTGTTTGTTTGTTTGTTTAAACTGTATTCCAGTGTTGTAATTAGGGTGCTGCAGTATAACATCAAATACACATTTCTCCCTTCATTAATAATTAAACACTTTTTGAATTCAAATAATTCTAAAAAATTCACAGAAGTATGATTTTTTTGACACGTCACTCTGTTACACAGTAAGTAACACACCACATTGGAATCTGAATTGCTTCTTTGTAAACTGTATTGTTCTGCTTTAGTCTTACAGACAAGTAGCGAAGTATTATGTATGAGAAAATAGAAACCAGCAAAATATGTAAAAAACGAGACTAAATTTTAAAGTGTTTTCATGTTATGTTAAGTACATGAAACATAGCCACAGGACACTTAACATTTGGTTCTGGTTGTGATATAGAGATAATGCTGTATGGAACAAAAGGGGTTTTTGAAGACTGAAACCTCTAGTGCCCTTCAACATTCAACAAAAGGCACAAAGTTCAGGATCACAGGGACATTTTGGGCACTTGGCACCTTTGAACTGACATTTCACAGTGTCATAGTCTGTCTGACTGTTGTATATTTAACCTTATGGTTGAGTGTAAAGGTATACTTAAAGGTATACTTAGCTTCTCTTCCTGCACAATCTTGGAGAACGGTAGAAATAAGTTTTCTGGCTCTTTCTCCAAAACAGTACTTGTAGCTCACACTTCATGATGAAGAGCTGAAACTACCTTTATTAGCCATAAAGAGCACAGGACTATCTTCATCCCTCATATCTTCCATAATCTCCACATATTATGCCTTTCAATATTCCCTTTGTCGGTTTGGGGTTTTCATTTGTTTGTTTGTGTTGTTGTTGTTGTTTTGTCTGCAGAGGCAGCATCAGTAGCCATTTAAAAATTCAGCCCATGAAAACATTAAGCCACTCTGTTTTGCTTCCTTGCTTTGCAGAATGCTAAAACTATACCCTGTGAAACATAATAGTACATATATTCCGATCCGTCATCCTACACACCGTTTCCATATTGTTACTACCTCTATATATGGGCTTTCTAGTTGCACACCTAGATTTCCTACCACGGGGAAAAGTATTTAAAAGTTCTCCGGCATGTACAAAGAAAGCACATACAAGACGAGGTGTAGATAGTGCAGTCTTCCATTCCAGTCCCTCTTGTGAGAGTTCTCTGAGGTTGTTGTCCCACCAGCCCTACTGTTGTCCAGGGGATGATTCCAAATCCTCCTACCAGAAAGACAGATGTGTGAGAAATCCCAGCTGAATTGCAGCGATGTCTCATATACCACTGCAGAGGCCTCTTGGATCCTGAAACGCTGCTTGGACAACAATTGAACTACATGTGTTCAGAGCATAGATGCCAAGTTGAGCTTCAGTGTTGAAGCAGTTTTACTACTTTTGGCTGCTGGATTCCCATAATTTTTGCTGTACGTGAAAGAATGAAACTACTGATCCTTTTATATCTACCCCAGAGGACAAAATGCCAGATATATAAGATCTAGTTGGACACGAGCATTACTTAGCCAATGTCTTGCAGTGAATGCTTGGTAACGGGTTATTCTTTATGAAAAATATAACTATTTTGAAAAACCTTGATAAAATCCCACTGGGCTATAGAGAAGAACTCAGGTATTTATCTTAAAAGACTGCATGTACTTTCCCTCTGTTAGTTTTTGGTGTGTGGATGAAATAAACTGGTCTATGACAAACTTGGTTTATTGTTAGGCAGTCTTACTGTAGGTTCCAGGCAATACAATAGATAAATTGTGTTTTGACACAATTTATTTCTTCAGAAGCAAGTAGATAAAGCTCACAGTCTTTGAAGGTGTCTGATGCAACAGGAGAATTTTGAAGGATATTTCCTGTAGTGGAGATGATTGGAATTTCCAAATAAACATCACATGTTTAAATGGGCACGCACCTGGTAACCTTTATACACTGAGCTGCATCTCTGAGGAAGAAGAGAGATGATCCCTTTAGTGAGTGAATGCACTGGTTTCCTTTTACCCCACTTGTGTTCTTGTGGGACAAGCGTATATCAAGGTAAAGTTTAAAAGAAAAATAATCACACATAAAACAGTGGTCACTGAGCTGACATTGGCCCTTAGGAATGCAATTGAAGGCTTGTGATACATGCATCTGTGGAATCATTACTTCAGAGCCTCAACGAATGTTGAGAAAATAGATGTGAACATGAAAGAATAAAATGAAACTTTGTACTGCTGTATAAAGCCATAACTTGTCTGTATTCTCTAGTGGTAGTGGCACCCTACCCTAAAGGGAATGTAGTAGAACTGCAGAAGAGTTCACAGATGGTTGATGGGGATAAATAAAGTATATGGAGCAGCATCTGAGGAACAGAGAATTGTGATGGAGCTTTAGCTGGGAAAGGGTACAAGTGAAAGACTCTGTGATTGAGAGGTACAAAATGATGAGTGATGACGAAAGGATTGGTAGTGACAAATTTCTCTTTTTCCTATAATGTCAGAACTGGGAACAAGCAAGAGGATGTTGTTTGTACAGTGAGCTATTGACCTGTGGCAATACACATATCGTGTATGCTGAAAATTCACATGGCTGAGAATAGTGCTGGGAAATTTTGCAAAGGAGAGGTCTACCAAATAGATGTGGTTTCAGCAATCTGAAAAAGATTAGAGACTTTCAGGGAGTATTAATCTTTTTCTTAGAAAACTGTTCACAGCCACTACTGATTACTGATGAGAATGGACTTTTAGTTTGTACAAGTGTAGATACAGACATTCTTAGCTTCTTTAATGTTCAAATTGTCTAGTATTTTAACAGTGTAGGATAATGGATACTTCACATTACTGGTCAGTTCAACTGTTGGTTTGTTGGGTTTTTTTTCCATTGACATGTCACCCTTTTTAGTTTCCTTCTCACAAGCTGTCGTTTCTGCAGAAATCGATTTTTTTCCACCTGCTTAAAAATAATTCTGAAAATTCAAAAGGAAATGTTCTCCCTTCGTCTCAGGCTTGTTAAATCCAGATAATTAAAAAAGTCAGTACAGTTCTTCCTCCAAGATTTGTGTTTTAATGCACGGCTCTTTATCTTTCCTTACCTGTATTCATAGTATCAACCATTCCTATTTTTCACAGGAGCAATTTAAGATTTCAGAGTGTCTCGTTACCTGGTATGAATTCTATCTTTTAGCCTATAAATGTTTGGACTCTTGCCACCAAATGCCCAGCCCATGGTAGCAACCACCCCAGGAAGGAAGATGATCCCTGCTCATTCATTACCCAACTCTACACTTAACTGAAAGACAGCTTGCTAGCATGGGCTTGACTTACTATAGTGTTGGCCACCTTTTCCTGTTACGTGAAACCTAGTAGTTGGATGAGAAATTAACTGTTTGATTCTCTCTGCAGTTATTGTGCAAAAAAAAAACCAAACAGGTATTTTCATACAGAATTATGGTGGTTCATCTATCATCTTGACCTGTAAGCTTATCAAGGAAACTTCATAGTAAACATTTCGGAGTTTAAAATAATGGATTATTTGTGCAAAATTCCTTTGTCTGTTCTACCTAGAACATGACAGACAGTATTACAGCTATGTTTTTGCATACAGAAAGATTAAGAGGGGAGAACTGTTGTGTATGCACACATGGAGTTGATATAATAGTAATAATACAGATCTAGTTGTTGTTCTCTGCTTGGTTTGCAGGATGTTCCAATGAACGCTTTTGCATACCATTTGAAAGAAAACACTAGTGGCGTCATTAGAAGTTTAGCATTTCATCGAGCCCCACTCTTCTTTAGTGTAAGCCTGTTATGAAACAGTGAACAGTGTTGTGATTTCTTCTACTGAAGAAATCTAGTGTTTCTGTAAGCATAGATGAGTGCCTTGTTGTCCAGATTTTATGTATCTTTATAGACTACTGTCCATAATCCTGGTAGTCAGCTAAGCCCTGCACAGCCACTCACTCACTTCCCCACAGGGGCATGGGGGAGAAAGAAGGGTAAAGGTGACAAAACTTGTGAGTTGTGATAAAGACAGTTTCAAAGGTAAAGCAAAAGTCAGGCGCACAAGCAAAGCAAAGCAAGAAATTAATTCACCACTTCCCATGGCCAGGCAGGTGTTCAGTCACCTTCAGGAAAGCAGGGCTCCATCATAGATAGCTATGATGAAATACTGTAGTTCCAAACATCCTCCCTTCCTCTTCCCCCAGCTCTGTATGTTGAGCATGACACCATATGGTATGGAATGTCCCTTTGGTCAACTGGGGTCAGCTATTACAGCTGTGTCACTTCCCAGCTCCTTGTGAACTCCCAGTCTCCTCACTGGTGGGGTGGGGTGAGAAGTAGAAAACGCTTTGACTCTGTGTAAGCACTGCTCAGTGATAATGAAAACATCCCTGTGTTATCAACACTCTTTTCAGCATCAATCCAAAACATGGCCCTGCCAGCTACTATGAAGAAAATAACTATCCCAGCCAAAAGCAGTACATCTACATCTATTAGATTACACGCATAACGTGAGTACTAGTCAGAATGTGGCAAATAAGATGAATTCAGTCATTATTATGGGGAAAAAAAAGTATTTTTGTTCTGACCTTGTTGCAACTGAACTGGAAGATAAATCAAAAGTTACCATCAGCCAAAACTGGTATGTCCCAAGATGACGTATCCTCCATTCCCATGATAGATTATTTCCTGTAAAGCCTTTGACAGAAGTTTGTTCTTTTGAAATACTCACCAGAGGTTTATTGAAAACTAAGTTTGCTGCATCATCTAAAATATCCTTTTAAATATTTTCTCTGGTTTCCATTAAGATTTTCAAGATCTGATAGGTACACCCATTTTCTGTGGTAACTGCCTGGACACCTCAGCATATGGTTCTTATCTGACTGTCTCATTCTCATCTGTGTTACAGTTTTTACAAATTTGCCAAGCATGCGCATCAAATTTATTGGTCTGTTCTTTTACTTCCTGTAACCTATTTCTCTACAGAATTTTACAGAATACACAACATAGACTCTTGGGAAGTTTGTATTTTACTTTCCTTAGAAAAACACCTGATTTTGGTGAAAGGGTACTGAAGCTCTCTGGTCCTCTTCCTTTTGCCCACAGGAACTGGTGTGTTGAAAATAATATTTTTTTTCAGAGAGAAGAAAGTGAGGGCTATGTGGCATATGAGCATCACAGTATGTTCTTCAAACACTAGGAAACTTTTAGAACAAAACTATTCCCAGAAGTAATTTCTTTTCCATCTTGTCTTTCTACTTCCCTGAAGCACCTCTGGAAAAGGAGGGAATGAAGCTATGCCCTTGCATATGTTACTTCAGCCCTATGTTGACAGGAGGGCTTAAACATTTTTGGAATGCAAAGTTGAAATGCTAATGTATTTTGGCTCAGGGGCTCTTCAGCTGGACCATGAGCTGCATTATGTTGTGCTAGAGATACTGATACAAGCTCTTTGAAAAGACATTAAACTCTTTGCAAGGCTTCTGTCTGAGCTGAAGTAGCCTTTCGAGCTTCTGGGTGAAAGTTTTGCCAAAGGTAGAAACTCACACCACAGCTTCCACTGCAAGTTCAGTACACGTACTTATGCCCACTTGCTCCCTTGTGAAAGCACCATAGCGTAGGGTTTGGTTTGCCACAGCTGTTTTAGTCCTATTTACATAGTTTTCTAGCCTTCCTCTCACTCTGCCCTGCATCACATTTGTTTACTGGCTATGAACATATGTGGGTAGGTATTCAAGGGAGAAAGTTATTCACATCCTAGTAAATACAGATTTTTTGAAAATGTGGTTCAACACTGTAGCACATGACCTGCTGTCATCTCCCATTACTTGGGAGTTGTTTTGGACTCCCTGTTGTTGAAAGAATTTAGTACTGGATAGTTACCCGCTCTTTATGACTGTGACAGAGGAATGAAGAAACTAAGTTGCAAGCACTGCTTCTAGCAGACAATAGTGACCAAAGTAGTTTGAATTCAAAATAAACATTATCTTTCAGTGACAAACATGGGGAGCCTGGCTTCTCAAGGGGAGTAACTGGAACTCTGTATGAAAAGCTCAAACCCTCTTGTGAAAGAGTAGCTCCGGATTAAAATTGCTCAGTGTGCACTAATATCTGAGATGATGTTTATTTCCTGTATTTAGCTTGGTACAGCCACCTGTCAAATTATGAAGCAGACATCAAGTAGCTGTTGTTTGCTTTGAAAGCTTATGAGTATCATCTGGAAATAAAATGAATGGTTAAGTTCTGAGTCTTGTCTGACAAAATATTTTGTTAACAAAATGGGTAAATTGCCTGTGTAAACTTGCAAGTCAGAGATTATGACTAGCTTGAACGATGGTATTGTCTATTGATGCAGAGGATATAGCTCAGTTCTAGCAGGATTCTGGCCATGAAAACTTCTAGGAAAAACAGGAAATCCTGCAAGAAGCTCGAGTAAGAATACATTTATTATGCTATGCAGCACTTTTTATGTTTTCATTTCTAAATATTTTTTTTAATTACACATAGAGTTTTTGACTGTGTTTACCCAAGTCTGGTTGGCACTCCTGCAAAATGTCTATCTCTAGACCGACTTTTTTCCCTTCTTTGGACTCTGTAGTATTTTGAAAAGAGGGAGAAGTAGAAAGAGAAATGTAAGGAAATAGAGAAGTATACTGAAGAGTATAAACAAACCTGCATTTTTTTTGTGGAGATACACATCCTGGAACAGTGTGTCTTACTCTGTTTTTAAAAGTAACATAAATTTTTTTGGTAATTGCATATTTTGTAATACACTGTTACAAATTCTCATGGATCTGTCATCTGAGAAATAATATAATTTGAAATGCAAAAGAATACCTTATGGTACAAGGAGTCACTTGAAATTAAGGAATTATGGGCTTTTTGTAAATTTATTAGAAAGTTTTTCTATTGGTCACAGTTGTGGATTGTGATGTTTGGCTTCACATGGTAATAGGAGACACAGTCAGGAAAGCATGGACAAAACTTTCAGACATTGGGAAATTTTTGCTGAAAATTCTGAATCTAAAAATTGTACTTCTGCAGTCTGGATTTCAATGTGGCTGCTTAAGCACAGAGATTTAAACATAACTGAAAATAATAGTATGAAGTCTTGACCTGTTGTTTGTGGATACACACTTTCAGTTTTGGGCCTGGGTAGGTACAGAATAGCCCATGGCATTAGTTAATTGTTCTCTATTTTTTTCTTGCTGCTGTAAATGCAGTGAGTAAACCAAGTGGGTTTTTTTTAATTTTTGCAGTGGTGATGTCTTTCCACTTTTAAGGCTTTACTAAGCTCAGATTCTCTGGGAAGAAGATGGTTTTGAAATACAGGATACTCTTTTGGGGGAAAAATATTAATGCATTTTCTATTAAGCTAAATATAGATGTACCAATAACTATGCTTACTATGCAATGGAAGCACTTTCAATAGCACTTTTTTAACCATTAAAATAATTCCTGGCAGTATGATTTAAACATTATCTTTTTTTTGAGTCTACTTAAGATGTTCATGTAAGACTTAGTGAATAGGAGCTGATATGCAGTTACTTTACTTGGTGGATCAATGGCTTGACATTGCACAATATATAGTGTACATTATCACACCATTATCAAATTTTATTCTTAGAATAGTCCTTCCAAATGACTGCCTTCCTCTATCCCTTGTTCATAGCTTTGTCCCATTGTATTTCAGCACTCAAGAGGACAAAACCCTAAGCACAGCTGTACTGTGCAGGTAGAATTCTGGGTATTTTACATCTAGGAAAGATTGTTTAATAATAGGTATTAGGGAACATTTAGCATAATTTTTACAGAACTTAAAACTGGAGGGCACTGTCTTTCTGCACCTCCTAAGGTGGATGGGGAAGAAAGGCATTGAAAACAATTAGATTATGCCTACCCCCCACACTTGGACATAATTGCATTTTGTATCTCTAAGGAGAAATAGAGAAAATTAGCCTCTGCAGAGCACTAATTTGAACAGTGATGGTGTAGAGGTGTCTAAAAAGATTTGACTTCCACTGATTTGCAAGCTGTATGTTTTAAGGTTGGGGCACGTCAAGTACTAATATCCTAGCAGTGAAGCAGTCAGCCTTATTTTATGAACCTTTTATGCATCACTGAGAGCCCTTCAGTCCCTGTTTATGTGCTCAAAGATATGCATGTTTTTAAGTGCTTTCTTGGACGGGGCTAAACTGCTTTGTGCTTTTCAAATGTAACCCTGTAGTCAACTGGAAATCTCAACTGAATTTAGAACTCATTTGAGTCCTTTCTTCATCTTCCAAGGTCATCAGGACATGTCCTGCTGAGTTAAGTGCCAATTAGTGTACAATAGTACTGATGAATTCCAGAAAGGGGACTGGCCCATATTCTTCAGTGTTGCTGACTACCCATACTGAAATATAAAGTTGTCCTGTCAAATGGAAGATGGATATATCAGTGTTTATTTTATGCTTATAAACTTTTCACTGAGTATATGTTTAAATGTGTGAATCTGCGTTTGACACTTGCGGCCAGAGTGGCCAATGTTTTTCTGATGATGTGTTTCTGATTATTGGCTGGAACCAACCCTATCAGCACTGAACCTTTGGCAGAAGCCACCTTCAAATCAGAACTCTTTTCTTGCATATATGTCAGTAAGTTATGTAAATCGTGTTAGTTGTCATGTCTCGAGGCCTTTAAAACAGAGCTGACCAAAGGGAGAATTCCTTTTATATAGAAAATTATTATTTAATTTTTTTTCCCTTGCAGATCAGGTGACCCCCATATGCCCAGATTTTTACAAGGACATGTATTTTTAATTTTCTTCTCTCTTTTTTTTTTTTTTTAAACTTCCCACCCCCAGGTATCCCAATCTACAGTACAAATGATGTTAACAGACACCTATTTGGAGCCATGGAGCAGGAGATTAATATCTCTGGACCTTGCTTCCAGTTAGGCTCTCAGGCGATGGCTAGGTTTCCTGATGGAAAATCAGTAAGATTTTAAGACTCTAGCTGAAAGAAATTCTGTGGGACTGACCTTTTCTGTGCTGCAGGCAACCAAGCCTTGCCCCCAGAGCTTTTTAATTTTATGTTTGTCACTTGCTGATGAAGAGTTTAATTAAAAAAAAAAAATAGCTGTAATAGAGTATCTTTATTAACTGAAGTGTCATTAGTTCAGGAGATAAATGCACATTAATATTTATCAATCATTGCGTACTATCAAAGGTTATGTGAAAAATGAGTTGTGCTTTGGTATTTCATCTACTGTGATCTGAATAAAAAGTGATGTGTAAAAAAAATTCCCAAGTGTAACTGTTGAAGAAGAGTGTTGCAACAGTTTGTAGTACAATATATGACTAAAAGAGGTGTTAGAATTATCCCCAAAACAACTAACTTCAGAAAATACAACCTTAGGGTTACATTTAAAAACAAACAGACAAAAAAAATCCCTGTGCAAAGTAATAAAAGCTTCAGATAAAACATCCACTTAATGCATTTTGCAAGCAACTGAAGATAGGGTATGGTACGGTGTGTTATGATCTTCATAATAACCTAAGGCGCATGGTCAGATATACTGTAAGAGCTAATATATGTGATTTTAAAGCAGATCTCAGTGGCAATTGGCCATTCCATTGTTCCATGTCCTATTAGCACATCCTTTTCATAAAAGCTGTGAGGAAGGTCCAAGTGTACAAAAAAATGAAATTCTGTCATGCTCTTGCTGTTTCATGGAAAGGGGTAGCAGAAAAGATCACAGGGCTGCCTGTCTAAACACGAATGTACTGTTTTTTATTGTTTCATTCTTGTTGGAAATGTGGGCAGCAGGCTCTGCATTTGTGTACAGTCATGATGTAGGGAGTCAAAAGGTGCTTGTGTGTGTTGGAGGCAGCAGTCCTGTTAGAACACATTAAAATAGTTGTACTGAGGTTACATGCCTGTGGCTGGAGGGTACGTGCCATTACTAATCTGGCTCTTGGCTGGATTACCTTTGAAAAATAAGACGTGGATTCCTCTGCCATGTGTGAAAAGCTTTTGGCCCTCTTGAGTCCAGTTTAATGTTGCATCTGGGCTGAAGAGAAAGAGGGTAATGAAGCGTTTGCATCCTGTGTGGCTTCCTGCAGGCTTGATCAGAGGGGAGAAAGCCCTTTGCCAGGAGTTTTCTGGAGGGACAAAGAGGCTGGAGCAACCTCCCTTTGTGTTTCTGAGACATGCTGGGGTACATTTCTAAGTCACCTACCAGGTTTTGGTCCCACTGGTGCCATTAGGAATGACACTTGAAGTGGCACCGGAAAGCAGACCCACTTTTCTCAGTCCTTCAGGGCAGTTCTGGAGCAAATCTGCTCTGTCCTTTCCATCCTCCCCATTTTGCTGAAGTAGTGGTGGAGTAAAGTCAGAACTCAGCATTGAAGCTACAAACTGAGGTGTTTTGCCATAAGATTTTTCTTATTTTAGTCTTGCTGGACATACACAAGCCTATACATCTAAGACAGAAATGAAGGAATCGGTATATTGTGTTTTGGTGCACATCTCTTCTGTCCACAAAGGTTTCTGAGCAATATGTATTTCCTTCTCTTATGACAGTCAGCTTCCATTCATGTCCCCAGGGACCTCCACATTAGGGTAACTGAACAGTGAAGGTACTTTTTAACAAAAGAATTGTAACATTGTGGGTTACAACTTTGTGAGTTACAAAAGGAACTGTAACTCTGTGAGTGAATTAGAATAAATACAAATTAGCGATGGATGACAAAAATCTTTCTTCCTCATCGTAAGAAGCTCTGTTTTATTTCAGGAGTTTGATTTTAGCTGTTTTCTCACCAACTCAGTTCTGTGTGCATACAGTTAATTTTTTCTTTGTGTCATTTAGAACTAAGTTTCCAGTAGAAAGAGAAAAATGTGAGTAAAAATAAAGTCCAATGGGTTTATCCAAACCCCACTATAAATTGAAACTCATCTCTTATCCAAATCTGTCACTTCTTTCTTGGAATAAATTATGTATTCAGTAATTCACCGATTTCAGCACTCCCATTTCTCCCAAGTTGTTGATGCCTCTCCAAAACTTTTGAAATCAGGAACGTAGTATTTCTTACTTGTCTTCAAATACTTGTGTCTAGTTTCTGCTGGCACAGATGAATGTGGTGCAAACAAAGGGCTCCGTAGGATCTGATGGTTGTCCTGTCCCATTGATGGTCATGAAGGAGCAGCCCTTGAGGAATGCTGTAACCTGCACTGAACATAACTAGCTGCCTTCCAGCTGTGTGTTTACCCTGCCATGTAAACCAGTAAAGTGAGAGACTATTTATTATGATGAGTGTTTGTAGTCTTCTAAAATTTTCCCTACTTTGTGAAGAAGGTGATATTTTTTCAACATTTCAGTATTTCAAGAAATGTATTTTCAGCATTTTCTCCTTTTCTTAAAAGGAGGACAATTGCAAAAGTTAATAGTTTTTTTAAAGAAATGCTTTGTTCAATCTAAAGTCAATGTTTGTTTTCAAAATGTAAAAAATTAAGTCTAAAACTGAGATATATTTTGGAGTCATATGGCAATTAAAATACTGAAAGATAAACCCAAGGTTTGCAATGGCTTTATTTCCTTATGCAGAAACAGTTTGGGAATTCAATGTGCATTGCCTAATTGTATTGCAGTTTTTCTCCTTTGGATATGGACTCCAGAAATTCTATCACAAAACTTTCAAATCCACTTCTATATGAAAAATTCAGAGCTTGGTATCTGTGGAATTGTTAAATCCCTAGCATTGAGATGAGTTTGTGACTCAGAACTTCATAAATCACCAGACTGTCTTTAAAATCCCTACATTTTTGACATAGCTGTTAAGACCATGGAATTTGTGTTGTCAAACTGTCTCCAGCTTTGAGATAGGTAATTTTTCCATTCAGTTATATTCTGGACATACATCTCTTGTAATACTGTGAGCACGAGGTCTAGTAATGAAGAAGCAAACCATCAAATATTGGAACTTGTAAAAAAAAATTGTAAAAGGTAGCAGTCCTTGGATTGCATTGTGTATGACATTACACCTGACAAATTATTTCATAACATGTATCTTGTTACATATTCATTCTAATGCTTTTGAAAAGTATGACCTATTTAATAATTTATGCTTTTGCAGAGCATAGAAATTGTTCTAAGCCAGGACACTAGGCCAGTTTCTGCAGAAAATGAACAAAAAAGGACCCAAAGATTTTAATATCCAGTCTTTCTTATGTAATGTTCTGTCACCCAGGTTGTCTTATTTCTGTGTAGACTCTGATGACTGTGAATAGACCCTACAAAGCACATATGTAGTGAATGTATCCTCCTTTTCAGATTGCAGGAACTCATGGGTTCATTCTTGCCATTTTAAATTTTGTTTGAACTCTTAACTGTATTAAAAAAGGAAGTTTATTACAGGCATTTGGTATTCAAAATTTGCAGTCAAGATAGTGATCATGTAACAAAAGTTTTGAGTCTGATGGACTAAGATAGTCTACTACTTTCTAAACTTGTTGAATCATGTTTATCTGATTCTTTGCTTTATAAATTATCTTTCTGGCCATTGAGGACATGCTTGAACCATAACAAATACAAAGCAAGAAGCTGATTTATTGACTAGATACAGAATATGAACTATCACGTTCTTTCTAGTAGTTGCTCATAACAGACATTGCAGAATAAGTATGAACAGAATGGGCTGCATGTAGAGTGAACATTTCACAGGTATACTCTGCTAGTTCTGGTCTCCATAACCTTGGCTTTATTTATAGCCTTGGATAAGAATTCCAACAGTGCAGTGCTTTAATCTGTAAATTAAAAAATTACCCTTAAATGCAGGAAGCAGGTGTTGTAAGATCAAGGTATAACGCACTTTGGAAATAGGACTTTTACTGCAGATAGGTCAGGTAGTGTAATATTTAATGTTGTTTTTTATCAGAAAACCAACCTCGTCTTGAAGACGCATATTTCCTGAAATACTAATAATTTACTTTATTTATTCATACTTTGCAAGTGTGGCTCCCTGTGATTAACCCGAGCGTTTCCTAGAGGATTTATAAGGCATTTCTAAATCTTCGTCAAATATTTTCTATTGGCTTTTGAATAGATACTTGGTAAATCATACTGTCTGGCACAGGATTCTTCATGTGTAAACTGAAAATTATTTTCAAAAATTCTGAAGGAAGATAAAGAGGCCAGTCAACACAAAGCGAAGCAGTCACTGAACATATGTCTGTATTCCTGAGCCAAACTGACGTTTGTGTGTTGTTATCCCCCTCATCCATGTAATTTATTTTGTAAAGAGTGATTAGATGAACAGGTTTTTATTTTCTCAAAAGTAGAAGTATCATTCATATTTTGTCTTCATACCAGGTAATGCGGTGATAAATATTGTGATGTTGTTATTATTATTGATGTGAAATTGCTATCTGGAGACTTGAGAAACTTCTTTATTAATTAAAAAAAAGAGAAAAGGAAATATTGGTAATAACAGTCACTGGGATTTGTGATTAAAGTATACTCAAAGACACAATCATTTAAGTATGACTTTTGCTATAATTTTGACTGTAAGGGACAATCATGATTAATGTGGAATTGACTTGCAGAAATATCCTTGATCAGGATATTTTTACTGGTTTTATACTAAAACCTTGAAGCCAAGTTCGGAAAATCACCAATTATATCTATTTATATTTTGTCTTTTAGGGCATACAGGACGATTATTAAAATCTCTGTGTTTCACCAGTCTATCATTTCTGCTGCTGCACATCATCTTTCAGATTACAATAAACAGTCTTGAAGCTGGAAAAACTATTGAACCTGGTTTTAACTGTGAGTAAAACATTTTAGTTTTTATTTGAATTTTAAGTGTCCAAATGCTTCAGTGGTTTGAAAAGTGAAGGGTTGATGAGAGGGCACTTAGCATTGTGCTCCTGTGGGTTTGCAGCTTGCTTCCGTTTTCCAGCTTTTTACCTGAAGAATTACTGTTAGTACAGCCAGAAGACTAGATGGATTTAAAAAACAACAGAAATGTCTATATAGCTATTATATATATATATTTAAACTACTCTTTTGTTCCCACCAGAGATGCATTTTCTTTGAGTTTATCACTGACTATTGTATGTCTTCATCTTTTCAGCTTTCTCAAAATCATCTCAGAACCTGAAGTAGCTACAGATTTGTGTTATTAGACCATTATTCAGTAGGCTAAGAGTAAAATGAGATATAGTAATGAAACCCCCTCTATCCATGTATTATGAAACTCTCTGGCATAACTCTCTTAGGTTTTTAATTTAATTTAAGTTTAAATCTTGACTCCAAAATTTATATCTCTAAACAGTATTTGTCCTTTTCTTGTCTGTGTTGTATGGGGAAAAGGATTTTCAATTTTTCTTTTATATGTAAACTCTACTTAGTAGTATATTGCATGATATTTTGTATCTTCCTCTCTCAGGAAATGTTGTCCAATAATTCAGGAAGCAAACATTCTTCATTGTGCAGAAGTTAATTAAAATATCTAACCACTGATTTAGATATGTAACTTCCAGGTAGAAACTATTTGTACTTGTCTTACAGTGCTTGCGTTTAACATTTAAACCTGTCAACTTACCTTTGATAAATATCCATTTAATTTATCACAAAGTATACTGCTGCCACTTGAGTAAACAGTTGTACTACAATTCAACACAAGAAACCTTATGTGAAGTAAAGCATTTGACTTAAAGTAACAAAATCCTAAAGAAAACTTGGAATGAGCATTACCATTTCACCTTTAACTTCTTCAGTTTCTTAAAGAAAAAGGCATAATTGTGTTCATGAAATACCAGTTTTAGCTGAAATATCTTGGGCTGTTTTGGATCAAATCAGGCCTTCATAGTCTAAAAATACATTTTAAAAAATGTGTATAATTCATTGAGAGAACTGGATTAGTTGTTTTCCTGTATGTGTTTAGCAGTCTTATGTCTATAAAGATGTAATTTTTACTTAGATTGGAGTAACTGCATCATCTAGTCCCCATTTGTATGAGTAAAGAGCTTCTAACTGTCCAAGACAGAGATGCAACCACTGAATTTTTCCTCCTTTTATGGTGGAAAATGGGGTCTGCAGTGGAAATTAAAATAATTATTTCATCCTGAAGAGTGGACTCTTCAGGATGAAATGTACCATTTGGGTCTGTTTATTCACAGTTTTCGAGTGCAACAGTTTATATTCTAGCTGCCATTAATAATGATTTCCTTACTTGGGGCCTCACAGGACAATGGGTATAGCTGTGGGAGTACATTAAATGTGCCTCAGATTGCTCTCTGACACCAAGGCCAGTTGAAATGAGGTGCCCACACCCTCACCATCTCTCTTTGCTTCCTGGGCACAAAGTACAGTTTGAAGTCGCCTGTTGGGGATGTTATTTGTCCCTGGGGAACTCTCAAACTGTGCTTGAGTTGTTTGGGATAGAAGAAGTTGGCTGACCAAAGTTGTTGCGAGACTTTTTTTTAAACTGTTTAACAACATGAAAAATGTGGCTGTTGAATTTCAGTGCCAGAATAAGTTTGCAGAGTAAATTGGCACCATTTGGTTTGCTGATGTGGCTATAGTTTTTGAGCTTTAGGTGAAGCTAATAAAAAGGGGAATGTGATACTGGCGTTATGGATGCTGGACCCCTGAGGTACTAAAGGAGAAGCTAAAGAAAGTATAAAGAGCATTGTGAATGTAGGGGATAGAAAAGGCCAAGGCATTTGCTAGATGAGGCAGTAAGATCAATTATTGTCATTAAATGGCACCAGAACATAGATGGTACTGTGTGGGTGAGGAGAAAACAGAATTCCCACTCCAGAAAGTGCTTTGGTAGTACTTCTGCTTGTAACTATTTGATGCCACAGCCCCACTGTACTTCCTGTTCCCCAGCTATATGAATAGTGCTTTGCAAAACTGACTGCAGCTGTGTGCTAAGCCATAGCTGGAGAAACGACAGCACTTTGCCCAAAGCGTCTGCACAGTGTTATGATCTCTGCCTTTTAGACTTGGCTGTTACTGTTTATCCAACTCTTTTTACTCAATAAGAAGTTCAGAAGTGTAGACTGAAAGACTGGAGTTTTCTGTTTCCCTATCCAGACCCGGATCAACTATTAATAACACATTTTTTACAGCTAAAGTCTTTTGAGATTCTTATCATTAGGAAATTTTTCTCCCATTAGTCAAAATACCCTGTCTGCATCCCTCAGCCTGATGTGGAAATGAAGAAAACGTTTCCATTAGTCTTTATGGTTACCTGTTATATATTTGAAGGCTGCAGTTGCATCTGTCATATGTACTCTTTTCTCTCATTCTCTTCTTTTTACACAGCCTCAGTACCTTGAAACTTTCTTCATGCATTGTATTTTCTAGGGAAGAGATTAGTCTCTTGGTTGTTGGTCTGCTTCTGTTTTTTCCAAGGGTTCCAGATATTTCTTGAAGTTCAGTGTCCAAAGCAAGGCAGTACTTCAGCTGAGAATTTAATAGCATATACTGAAATATAACAATTACCCAAGTGTCTGCAAGTGACACTCCCTATTTATGCCTTACTGTATGGTACTTTTTGTAATGGTAATGTTGTCTTACACTTTGTGATTCACTAAAACTCACAAATCCTTTTCTGCAGAACAGACCCCTTTTTTCAATCCCATATTTACATAGTTAAGGATTTTTACAGTGTAGTGGAAGTTTATGTTTGCCCATTTTTTTTCCAAAATGGTTTATCAAGATTGTTCTGAATTCTACCTCTTCATTTGCTAGTGGCTCCTCTTATAGGGACCACCTGCAAATACACCTTTAAGGGGTTTTGGATATACTAAAGTGTTTGATTTTTCCTTTAAAATTAATCTGTGTTTGGATTTTAATAGAATTGTAGTGTCTTCCCGAGTTTAAGTAAATTAAACTGTAGAGGATGAACTGAAGGAACCAGTGGATGTTATGGCAGGACCCTGCTTGATTATCTAACAAAGGGCATGGGAGTCTGTGGAGGTCCTTGCTGACTGGAAGCTGGCCAGTATTATTCCAATTTACAAAAAGGGCATGAGAGAAGACCCAGGAACATACAGACCTGTTATTCTAACTTCAGTTCCTGAAGAAAGTATGAAGAAGATTATACTGGATGCTACTGAAAAGCATCTGAAGGACAATGCAATCATTAGGTGCAGTCAACACAGGTTTGCAAAGGGAAAGTCCTGTTTAACTAATTTGATATCCGTCTATGATAAGGTCACCTGCCAAGTGGATGAAGGGAAGGCAGTGGATGTGTTTTTCCTGGATTTTAGTAAGGCTTTTGATACTGTCCTTCACAGTATCCTTCTGGCCAATTTGTTCAGCTGTGGGATGAGTGACTTCAAGATGTGCTTGGGTGAAGAACTGGCTGAACAGCAGGGCTCAAAGGGTTGTGAGTGGGGCCACATCTGGGTGGTGATGGGGTCACCTGTGGTGCTCCTCAGGGCCAGTTCTGTTCAATATATTTATGAACGATGTGGATGCAGGAGTTGAGTGCACCGTTAGCAAGCTGGGTACCAGCAATACCAAAATGGGAGGTGTTGTTTGGGGCAAGATAGCTTGCAGAGGGATTTGGACAGATTGCAGCACTGGGCTAGGATTAATGGGGTGAATTTAAGAAGTTTCTGCACCTAGAATAGAGTAATGCCAGGCACAAGGCTAAACTGGAAGAGGAGTGGCTGGACAGCAGCTCTGCAGAAAGGGACCCTTATGGTGCTGGTTGGCAGCAGACTCAAAAGAAGCCAGCAGGGTCCTCTGCTAGCCAAGAGGGCAAACCCAGTCCCGTAGTGCATCAAACACAGCATGACCACCTAGTCCACAGAGGTGATTATCCCGCTGTATTCAGTGTTGTCGAGGCCTCAACTTGACCCCTCTTTCTAGTTCTGGGCCCCACAACTAAGGTACTTGAGGAGCACAACAAAGCTGGTGAAAGGGCTGGAAGGAATGTCCTATGAAGAGCAGCTAAGGACTCTGTGTTTGTCTAATTTGGAGAAAAGGAGGCTGAGAGGTGACCTTGTCACTCTGCAACTTCCTGAGGAGGGGAAATGGAGAGAGAGGTGCTGATCGCTTCTCCTTGGGATCAAGTGACAGGATGCCTGGGAATAATTCAAAACTATGTCCAGCAGAGAAAGTCCAGGCTGGACATTAGGAAGCATTTCTTTACCAAGAGGGTGGTCAAACTCTGGAACAGGCTTCCTAGACAGGGGATTGTGGCCAAGCCTGTTAGCCTGTCAGAGGTATTTAGCCAGTGCCCTTAACAAAATGTTTTAACTTTTAGTCAGCCCTAAAGTGATCAAGGAGTTGAAACAGACAATCATTGAAAGTCCCTTCAAAATTTAATAGTTCTATTCTATTCTATATACTGCCCACATGTAAATGAGGTGTCAACAATGTTCTGACAGCAAGGTGCACTCTTGGTACGTTAATTTCTAGGCTGAGTAAAAAGAGAATACAAGGAGAAAGTAAAAAAGTATAATAGCAGAAAGGAGAAAAACCTTGCCGTTATTTGGGTGTATATATAATTGGTTATTTCTGCTATGATAAAGCATGGGAAATTTTCAAGTGTTCTTGCAGTGATTATTCCATCCCTTGCTTTCATCGTGCAGGGAAATTAGTTGTTTCTACAAGTCCATAATTTTCACCTCAGAAATGTTTCAAATTAATTCAGTACTTTTAAAAAGAAATTTATTTACTGCCTTTATGTCATTAATAATCTAACTCCTGACAGTTGCAGAAATGGGTGAGAGGGTGGGATACCTTTGTCTTCAAATTGTGTAGGTTAGTTTGTCTCAGTATTTTCAAATGCCTACTTCTGAAGATCATTTTCTGGTTTTACTTTTTCTTTTCACACTGCTGTATTAAAGCCTCTGAAAATATTTTCATTTTGGTAACAGAAACACTTGAAAAATGTTTCAATTAGAGGTGTGATACAGACTATCACTTCTTAAACCTTATGCAGCTGTAGTTTGAATTTGGGAATGAAGAACAACTGTCCCTTTATCTTTTACATCTAGAAGCAGTTTTATTTGGGCCATCTGCAAACTCAAAACAGACATGTAGAATTTCAGGCTCATTTTAAAACCTTCTGCTATTATCCTGGACTTTTGTTATTCAAAATCAGCTGATAGATAGTACTTAGGATAAGTCCTGGAATGTTTGCCTTCTTTGGTTTGTTATTTCTTTTCATCCCCTTCCTCCTTTAGAGTTCATATACCTTCTATTTCAGGTGTGCTACAAACGCAACACCATTCTCTAAACTATGTTGGTGTGCTGATAGAGGTGTTTCAATACGTTTGGCCAACTGAAGGTTCTTGTTTCTTGTAAGAGCCTTGTGAGTATTGCCTAGCGCCAATAAAATTTTGGTTTTAGTAGCCCTTGTTTAGCTTAATGAAAGATTTCTGGTTAGCCACAACCTCAGTGTGTGAAACTAACATTGGATACCTCCCAGATAGTTTGTTTTTTAAATCAGAGTTTATGTAGAAAGGAAAATAATTTATATGGAAAGCGTGAGCTGGGCTAATCTTCAGCCATGAAGAGCTAGGTAATAAATCTGATTTCACTGATGATATCTCCATATAACACAGAATCTGATTTTGAAATGTATCAGTATTCATGGGGTAATACAGTTCCATTATTAAGTTTGTACTTCCAATGGAATAAAATTCTGATTAGTAGATTAAGTAACATCTTTTGAGTGTAGAATCTGTAAGACAGGCAATTGAAAATTAGATCACAAGGGAATAGATAGTTGCATTCTTCTCTATGCACACTGTAGTTCTTTTGTAGTACTAGTTTAAACATCTTTAAAAATGGTGTTACCACCAGCAGAAATTTTTTCCACAATGTTAATTTGAAATTTTACTGCCAAGAAATTGGTGCAATAATCATAATACTGTGTAAGTATACACTCTATCTTCTTCTTGTGTTTAAAATTACTCTGGTTTCTTTTCCCCTGCATTGTAGAGATGTACATTCGTTGTTTATTTTCTGCTGACTACCATCTCTTGGTCTTGATTTCTGCAAATGGATCTACTGAAATACTTATTCTTCCAGAACATTAATTTTGTCCATGAGAAATGCAACTTGGAATAGTTAAACTACTCGCTAATTAAGGTTGTAGTCAATGTTTGTTAGAATACCAGAAAAGAGCATTTAAGGTATTTCTGGATATTTTTTCATATACATCAAATAGTAGAACCGATGAAGTTGAAATAAATACCTTGAAATCCTTCCAAAGACTCTCTATGAATCTTTACGTTTACTTAATGTGTTTAGTTTGAGTACTTTATTTATCAAATGGTTATATGAAGAAAAAGGGAGAATAGATTTAAAGCACCAAGTTGCCTAGATAGCTTCTCTGTTAGATCATGGGAACTAAATTCAGATAATTCTCTGTCCCCGGTATGCCGTGGTGAATGTCAAACAAATGCATGCCACCATTATGGAATCATAATAACTTTCTCCTTTAGATAAATTTTGAAATGATTTCTTGGCTTAAAAGACCATCCTGTGTTTGCATTACTACCAGCATGTCCCTGAGGTTTTGGGTTATATTAGGAAGCAGCAATACCCAGTACAAATAAATTATGTTTCACCATTTATTGAAAGCTCAGACTGAGAACTGCAGCTGAACTTTCATAGGAATGAATAATTACTCCTTCCTATATACCTGAGGAGATTTCATGTCTTTTATACCCTCCTGAGTATGCTTTTAAGGATATCCTGGTTTTGAAAAGTATTGCGTTGGTAAACGCTGTTATATTTCTAGTTGAATTTATTAACCCCCTGGAAATAAAGGTGCTATTTTTACTTATAAAGGGGGAAAAGATTAAAAGATTTCATTCAGAGTTTGGTATTTCTGTTTCAAGGGTGGGTGGCAGATGTATGCAGATCTTTTAAATACCATGGCTTGCTGGCCCAACTCCTCCCTGGAGTCTGATTGTATCTCATGGGCACATTTCAGCTGTTTTGACACATCATTTCATGAACGACTGCCTTGAAAAGAAATATCTTGAAAATATTGGAAATTTGAAATACTATTTTATGAAACAAATATTCAGATGATTTCCCAACCGTTAATTGCCTTGATGACCTTGACAATTTTAATTTCAAAGATGTTACTTCATTTAGTCCAAATGGCATTAAGAAAACCACTAAGTTTTTTATAAGAAGCTTCTGCTATTGAGCAGAAGTCATAGCAAAGTAAACATTTCTTTTCTATACTGGGAAAGTCACTATGTCCTCTTGAATGCTTTTGCTTTCCAAAATCAAAGCTAAGAGTTACCCACATTAAAGAGTGCTCAAGCACTTACATCCAGGCAAAACAGCTCCTTCTTCCCTAACAAACCCATCCATTTCTTGCTGACCAGGCAGATGCTCAGGGTGCTTTCCAGACTACTGGTTTAGCTGCAAATTTATGAGATCTTTAGTCACCTCCATTCTATGTGTATCATATGCATCTTTTTTTGCTTGGTGAAATCTATGTTTCAACATTCTGCCTCAAACCCAAGCCCTTCTGTTGACCTCCTACCTGCATTTTCTCAACATTTTTTTCTAAAATTTGTAAACTTTTTTCTGAAATTTGTAAACTGACGTGTTTACTCTCGTCAGCAATTGCCTTGGACTGTTGTAGTTGTAACTAGAATGGATGTAATCTCTAATTTTATCTCAGTTTAAAAGTGTGTGTTTAAAAGCAAACCTTAATTCCATTATCTTGGTTTTGTTTTGTTTGTTTCGTTTGGTTGGTTTGGTTTTTTTTCTGTGTGTGTGTGTCATCTCAAAGAATATAATCTCGCCTGAAGTCTGAGTAAAAATAATGCCTCTAAAATGTCTCAGAAGCAGTTCATTCTGTTACCACAGAAGTTGTCAGGTTGTACTTGGTGTGGTGTCTGTACAAGCAGCAAGAGAATGGTTCAGAAATGAACTCATATTTCAAGAACAGTAGAATATCCAATATAGCAAAGTTTTTATAGGATGAAACAACCAGCTGTAGCACTGCAGAAGAACCAGAATAACCCTTCATTGAGGGGATATATATGTTAAATTCAACATTGTATAAGCCTGTGATGTCCATTATAGAAAATATAGTACAAATTTAGTGTTAGATGTTTAAATAGACAAATTCCAGAGTAGAGAAAAACAAATTATATGCCAATATTTTAATAGAAGAGACTGTAAAGATTCTGCAAGACGTCCAGCACCCATGAAAGGCTGACAATACTAAATCCCATAATATGAGTCCAGTTTTAATGTAATTTAGATACCTACTTATTTTTGAAGTCATGAACTACAGTCTTTATTAATTGTTAAATCAGTAGAGACAGCGAATTACCTGGAAAGCCTGTTCAGTTTTTATGAGAGATCAGTGTTGTGGTTGAACGCCAGACAGTAACTAAAAACCACGCAGCTGCTCCCCTCCCCCCACCACCTTCCCTCAGTGGGATGGGGAGGAGAAACAGGGGGCAAAAAAGTAAGAAAAAAGCCCCCTAAACTCGTGGGTTGATGTAAGAGCAGTTTAATAATTTAAAGAAAGTAAATTACTCCTACTGCTGCTACTACTAATTGTACTGAAAAAAAAAAAAAGAAAAATAAAACCCAAGAAACACAAGTGACACACACACACAGTACAGTTGCTCACCAGCTGCTGACCAATGCTCAGCATGTCAGCAGTGAATTGTCCCTTCCACCCAACTCCCCCCAGTTTATACACTGGGTATGACGTTCTGTGGTATGGAATATCTCTGTAGCCAGTTTGGGTCAGTTGTCCTGGTGATGCTCCCCGCCAGCTTCTCGTGTACCTCCTCACTGGCAGAGCACGAGACACTGGAAAATCCTTGATTTAGGATAAGCTCTACTTAGCAACAACTAAAACATCAGTTTGTTATCAATGTTATTCTCATAATATACCCAAAACACAGCACTGTACCAGCTACTAGGAAGAAAATGAACTCTACCCCAGTGAAACTAGGAGAGTTACTTCATGTGTTTTGGCTATGTGGTATGTCCTCACCAAACTGTCTGAAGCTTTGTTGCTTATATTACTAGCAGTATACTAAAGCCTGGGCATATAGGAAGCTGAAAATGTTTCTAGAACATAGGTTAATACAACTTTATACAAATCAAAACAAACTGTGAAAACCACTGTTCGTTATTCAAAATCAACCTATGGATTTTGTCCTCCTCATCCTAAGCAGTAACACTGTCTCTTGGTGGTACTTACATCTGCCCAGTTCCATGTGGATTGAAAAAAATCCCTGCTTTGATTTAGGCTGTGAACTCCTTTGAGAAGAGGCTTTTCCTGTCCTGTGGTATATACCAGATGACCTGCAGCAGGAGTCAGTGGGGTGGCTAGGGGCTTATGGAGATACCACAGTTTAAAGAATGATGAGAATAGGATTTTTTCAGAACTTTCCTCTTATCAGCAACTATACCTGCAGAATGATGAGTTTAAAAGCAATGAATTTGTCCGGGTCTCCATGACAGAAAATTCTGTATAGATAAGTACAAGTGGTGCACACATGGGTTGAAGTAGAGCATCCATACATGAGGCTCCTGTTATACTATTTCACATGGCAAGTACCTCTGAAAACCTAAGAAATTATAGAAAGACAGGAGACTTCTAAAGAAAAAGCTCCAAACTAATATAGATCCTATCATTCTCTGGTTTCATAGTGTGCTGTTTCTTGCATAGGTGATATGCTGTATCTGAGTCATGAAATATGTAAGAAGGAATTTTGCTGTGGAGTCACAGAGCACTTGGAATTAAAAGGAATGCTCAGCTGTAAAATCTGCAGTGAGATCCAGTTGTGGTGGCACAAATATGGTCATTGCACAGGGTCCTAGAAAGGTGTGTGGTTGTACAGTATTAGCAATAACCAGTTCTGACTGTCTCTTCAGTGTTTCCAAGAGTCAAGAATGTTTAACATGTGGAACACATCCTGTGACAAACTTAATTAGTCAAAGGTGTTAGCATACCTTTTTTGCCTCTACAGAAACTTGCAACAATAGCTTATTCTATGCATGAAAATTAATTTTTCCTTTAGTTCAGTACACACTGGATGTTGACATTTCTTCAACACTTTCCATGCAGCTTTATGCGGCCAGGAGATTTATGACTGGGGAAACAGAAGCTTCTGTAATTGCTTCTTAGGCATGTATGATAACTCCTGCTTAATTTCCTGCTGGGTGTTGCTGTCTCGCAGTTTGGAAAGTTGGTGTTCTTTGTACCTATGGAGTCTATTTCTGGACTCACAAGCTGCCATGTAAAAACTGAGCAATATTCTACAGAGTCACTTTAAGACATGGTATATAACACCTTCTGTATAATTATGCTGTAATTATGTTAGCATACTCACTTGTGTTCCACCATTTAAGAGAACCTGACATAGGAGGTGGTCCTTCTCACTGCCACTTACAGTTTGTGCTTTTGGCAGTCAGCACTGCACTGGAGAGAAAACCTGAGAAATTGCTGGGTGGCCCATGGCGTTGTACAGCTTCTTTCTGAAGCTGGGGGACTTTGGAAGGTATTCCCATGATGCGCCCAAGAAAGCACCCAGTGTACTGCTGACGCTGTGATGCAAACTGGGACAGTTTTCTTTTTAGCATTCTAGCCTAGTTATAGCTAGGATGAGTACACCTGACTGCAGGGCAGTAGAAAAGAAGTGTGACCATCATTGTTGCCTTGTTTTAAAGCTGTTCGTAGAAGAGTCAGAGTAGCTGTTCTCTGTCTCCCTCTCTTCTCTTAAAGGAAGGAGCAGAAACAGCAAACACAGGGAAGAAATGAAGGAGAAGGCACTCAGTAAAACTTGAATAGAAGAGAGGAGAGTAGAATGTACGTGTGAAAGAAATGAAAGCAGAAGAGAGTAAATGTTTTTTGATTTATACTCTGGCATAGTGCTGTTAGTAAATTAAGCAGTAAACATGCAGAGTAACCATCTATGTTTTTGCAAGTAACCATTCCCTTGCTTGTCCTGCTTGACCTTCCTACGAGAAGCTTATCAGACCATGTGCATTGCCAACTGCTTTTAAATCCCAAGTTACTGCAAAACTGGTTTTCCGTTTTGTGAAGAGTTCTTGAAGACCAGAAAAAATCAGAGACAGGCTGCTCACACGCACAGTTACAGTGAGAAAATTTGTCTTCAGGGTTAGACCCTTGCTCTGACACCAGCCCTTCTGTTAGAGTTGTTATCTTGGCTCCTTGGCAGCATTTTGCTGTAGCAGTATGGGGTACGTAAGGACAATGCTACAGTGCTTTAGCAACCAGCATCTCTGGGCTGGTATAGAGCACCATGTTGAAATGTTCCCTTGTTGATCATTCAAATCACTGTAACATAAATATTTTACTGGGAAGTCTTACTGTAGAATTACTGTTCAGGAGTAGGAAACTATATATTTGTGTGTTGGACACTGTTTAGACAAATACTTTGTCTGAGAATAAATATTTCACTTTATTTCTGAGGATCTGTCTCTTCTGTTGGGCTGTTTACAGCTTTATATATTGCTCTTCATCACGTAATCATGTTGAGTATTTTTAGAAAACTTGATTCATTAGTGACACCGTGAGCCTTTGCATGTGCTTATACGCCCATTACAAGTTTGAGGAGGGTTTTGTCCCTGAGTCAGGGGTCTTGGGCTTGATCCTTTTGCACCTCTTGGTGCTTTACATCAGCAGCATGACTTCTGTCTCAGCTGGGAAGCAAACAGCAAATTCGAGTTGAGATGATGACATCTGCTCACCACAGCCACTCCGCCATGGCTGGACCTCTGGCTGGGCATCTCAGCTGCAAGGACAAGTGAGGTGTTGTGTCTGGAGGTGGCAGCTGTGAGGGGCCATTCCTGGCAGTGCGGCACCACTGGTGGGTGGGCTTCCCTGGGCAGTGTGAGCTGGAGGCTGCTTGGGACAAAAACCAGGTCTTGAGTCAAAGTTAACCTTGAATTGAAAGGACTTGAGTTTACTGAACCCTTCATGGAAGTTGTGATGTAAAACAAATCATCCTGTAAAAGAAAGTGAAAGGCATCACTCACATAAACATGGCCTGAAGCCATTGGGAAAAAAGTGTTTTCGTCGTGGGCTTGAGCTTGAAATGCTTTGGTGGGCTCTCCTGCACCACTGTGTTAAAACATAGTCCTAAACCTGGGTCAAATACGATGTGAACTTGCACACTTTGAGTTGACTTCCAAATGGAAAATCTGTCTTAAAATTCCCCCCAAGTTGTGCCAGACATACGAGTCTGAATCAGTAACTACAGGAGATGCCAGAAAGTGCTGTACCTTACACATTTTGCATAAACAACGTGCTGTCATGTTTAGGCTTAACAAAGAGCAAAATAAGTAGGCAAAATTCCATAACACTAACGAAAGAAGAAAAAAACCAGCCTTTACGTCTTTAGAAGGAGGAAAACTCATTATATGAGTTTTGAAGGTAGACTTGATTTCCAAAGTCTTAAACATCACTTTTCTTTCATTTCAACTCTAGTGTTTTCCTGATATCTAGGTCTGGAGCATTGCACCTTCTCCATCCATATATACTGTGTTTACTGCTGAATTTTATCATACTACATTCCTTTAGGGATTTGTTTAAAGCAGTCAATGAACTGGATTTCAGAGATGTCATCATCTAGACTGAAAACAGAAAGATTTTCAACAGCATCAATGAAAGGTATAGTAAATGAAATACTGTAAATCCTATTTTTATGTGTCTAGAAATAGGGAGAGTAGAACACTGTATATCTTTCAAAGTGATTAAGAGAATGAACTTGATTTTCAGCTATCATCAGATATCACCAAGTGCTGATTTTAAAACTGAAAGCCATTTTAACACTGTTTTCACACTGGAGTAGTGTGAAACACCGTAAAGCATGCACTCCAGCCAGTGGCTGACAAGAGTTTTTCAAGCTTTTTCAGGCGTAGAACAGTGTATAGAAGTAGTTCCTGAAGGGAATTAGGAGTAATGTCATTCAGAGTACATTAATTAATATTTATATATTTAAGTATATAGTCATACATTTCAAAAGAAGACAGCCAGCCCTCAATAAAAAGGACACAGTGATAAGAACTGAATAACATTTTATGCTCTTTTGTTCATATTACCTACAGTCATTATGGTCAAAAAATATCACATAGCAGATTCTTTTTAAGGGTGGCACATAAATTCTTTTGGGTACAGAAATTTAAAACCTTGAAATGCAAAAGGACAATTTTTAACTCATCCTTTAGAGCCAGCAGAGTTTGACCTGGTAATGGAATTGTGTCCCTGTGGTTTATTGGTGATGCTGCAGTTGGCTACATAGCAGACTCCAGAAAATTCATGCTTTATCTAGACCCCACAAGTTTGTCTGTGAATAATGTAATGTTTCACAAGAGAACTCTTGTTCTTACCTTCTTTGTAGACATGCTGGAGGACTCAAACTACACCCAGAATAGGCTCCATTGTAGAGTCTAGGAAATTACCATCATTCTTAGAAATACAGTCCTCACAGTCCAGGTGCCAAATTGCATTTTAATCCTAAAAATCTTACATCCACCTGGAGTGGTAATTACACACAGCTGCAGTGTGAAACTCGTGGAATTAGAAAGACATACTGGTGAAAGTCTTATAAGCACCATCCCTGGAAGACTTCAAAAAATGTGTGGATATGGCACTTGAGGACATAGTTGAAGTGGTGAATGTGGTCATGGTGGTATTAGGTTGGTGTTTGGACTTGGTGATCTTAGAGGTCTTTTCTAACCTTAATGATTCTATGATATCCCAGACAAATATGACAAGGAAAAAAAACGTAATTGGAGCTGATAAAAATTGTGCTGGCAACAGTTCCAACTTTGTAACACTTACTGGTCTCCCAGTTCTCATTATTTCAGAGATAAATATTTATCCTTTGCCTTATACTTGGCCATTTGATGTTTTATGTTTGACTAAGAATAAAGTACAAGACTGGCAGAAACCCTAACAATCAGTGCTGTGTGAAGAGGGCAAGAGATGCCTTTTAAACTGGTATCAGATTGTGCTCAGTTTCTTTCTGTTTATAAAAGCAGTCATGATGCACATTTTTCACCTTCATGGGCCTCATTCATTACAGTAGGAGCTTTTTGTGATTATTAAGTTTTAGTACTGCATGGCAACCTGTGCAATTTCAGGAATCAGGCTGATTGAATTACCCAATTAGACAGCCTTGCTAAGTGGGAGGACATTTCAGCACTATTTTTTCAGTGATAAAATTCCATGAAATTATCCAAAGTTTAGAAAGCTGTAAGTGCCAGAGAGGAGGAAATGTGCTCTTTAGTGGTCAGTGGCATAGAGGCTCAACTTTTGTGACCCCAAGTAAGGGATGCGTCCAAAAATAAGCAGAGAGGTATAAAGCAGGCAAGAT
The DNA here is from genome assembly GCA_013396755.1 of Sclerurus mexicanus. Lineage (NCBI taxonomy): Eukaryota > Metazoa > Chordata > Aves > Passeriformes > Furnariidae > Sclerurus > Sclerurus mexicanus. The sequence continues at coordinate 537,755 of VWZF01003203.1, forward strand.
TACAGTGGATTACTTTGAGGTCAAGTCAGAGAACTTATTATCAAAATGAAAATAATTCTAGTATTACTATCCACAGTGCATAGGTTTTTCACAGTAAATAACTGTTTCCTGCAGAGTGGGGAGACTGAGCAACAGTGATTTGTTGAACTTGCACTTCTTTGGTCAGATGCTCAATAGTTGTGAAATACGTGGGAGGAAATGGGAAAGTCAGCAAATAAATATGGATATTATCCACCAGTCTCTGGCTAAAAGTCCATAGTGGAATTACTTCTCTGAAGTCCTTGAGCCTGCTACTCATGCAGCTTGCTGCCTCAGCAAGATTTGGGGGAGGGAATGAATATATAGAAATAATTTTTTTGTCCCAGTGCTGAATTAAATAAAACCTTTACTCCTCACTTCTAAGTTTCATTGAGAATTTTGTGCAGTTTGTAAATGAAAACTTTTGGGGATTGTCTGAGAGCAGGTTTGTCTTGCTGGCATGTAGGTGTGAGCCATGGTTCTGTCCAATGTAGCTGTTCTACAGGACTGGCCCTACGCAGGACTGGCCCCCTCTTCTGCTACTGCAGTCCCATTGTATCATAATTTTATGAAGACTTCTAACCAAAATAAATTTCAGCTCATGAAACTGCATTGCCTTAAGAATGAAGTGCCACCTGTTCATTACCATTCTGCTCTTTCAACAACCTTTCCACAAGTTAGATTACACAACACCTATGATATATGAGTTTTTAAATTATTTTTATAGCTTTTTATGTCCCTATTGAAACATTGTCAGAATTCTCTCATATATGATAAAAAAGAAAATCTTGAACAAGAAAGTTCACAGAATACATATCCACTTAAAACACAGCTGGAATGCTGATACAGTTCTGTGAACATCTGGAAAAAGTCAAAGATGGGTTTCCACATCTATCCTATGTCATTCTGGATAACAATAAGAAGTGATATCACATTTCCCTTCACAGTTCACAGTTCAAGTAGGTTTGTTTGTTTGTTGGTTTGTTTGTTTGTTTGGTGTGGTTTTTTTTAGCTGTAGTAACACATGAAAGGTTTTATAACAGCAGCTACCGAAACTGACAATAAATAATGTATTGTTTGGCAGGTAATGTATTTGGTTAAAAGGTAAAAATTGACTTCTGTGTTTTGCTATATAATTTTCTCAGAGAAAAGATTTTACATTTTAGGAAGAGGCAGCTCTTGATTTTAGAAAGTTCTCAAAAGTTGGTTAAAATATTATCTTTGTTATTTTGGAAATACTGAGTGTCAAAAACAAATTCAGTTATTTTATTCCTTTTTACAAGAGTTAAATTTTGTTGTACAGTAATACGGTTATTGTAAACACCACAAAGTATTTATACTTTACTAGAAAATTAATTTATGTAAAGCATATTTAATTTTAAGTAAATATCTCATTAGCAGTGATTGACATGCTCTGAAAATTGTAAAAGTGATCCTGCATATATCATTGCTGGTGTTACAGTTAAGCCACTGCACACACTGCAATGATGTACCACTAATGCTGGGTTAGCAAGAAAGAACTGCCTACGGTTGGTAGCTCCCTGTTGCCTAAATGCATTGGATTTTTATTTTTTTTCCCCTGTCTAAAGCCTTTACGCATATGAAAGCAGTTCTCTTTTACATGAGCAGGTAGAAGGTGCATTGTTAGTCTGTTCCATGGAGGTGGAATGCAAGGCTTAGCTGGATGTCTGCCAACCTTGTGCAAGGAGCATTTAGCAAATGCAGTCACAAACCCTTGCTTTCTGTTCTGAATTGGGAAAAGTTATAATATCTAGTTCTGAGAATAAATAAGGTAAAATATGAGGCTTAAATGATATTATGGTAAGTCTCCTAAGATTTGCCAATAGGATCTTGCTATTTAAGACATGAAAAAAACCTACGAGGTTATGGAAAATGGGAAAAATATCTCTTACTTGCTCTGCTTCCCTTCCCTCTCTGCCTTCTGCATGTCACACAGTGACTTCATTCATCCCTAAAGCTTCACTGTCATGTTCTCTTCTTTGAGTTAGGACCACTGCCACAGTGATCTAATGTTTATAGAGGGCTTTTTTTTGTTGTTTATGTTACTGTTTGTGGTACAAATAGCTACTTTGACGTTGGAGCTGTACTTTTTTTTGAATGTTTTTGATTCTGAAGTAGTATACTCTATATTTGGGTCAGTGCGCATATGGTTTGGCTTCTGTAATTTTCTAGTAATATTAATAAAACCCATCCCCCTACCATATGGGATGCAGAAGACACTGCTAAGCAAGCTGTTATAAATCTCAAAAAAGTTTATGAGCTGAAAAATTTGAGTTTGGAGAAGGGAATGTAGACTTTGCGATTTCCAAATGCTGATGCTAAATCCATTCCGATGTAAATCAAACCCACCAGCAGCACTGTGCTCTTTAGATACTTTATCGTAACATGTGTTTGCTCATTATTCCTTCCTCAGTTGGAGGTTGTATATGAAAGCTGTTAAAATGAAATAAATAATGTATTCCTATTAAGAACATTAGTATATTTTGGAACTCAGAAATGGCAGAAATTTAGGTAATATTTCAGCATAAATAACAATGTGAGTGAGAGGGTTTTTTTGTTTTGAAATTCTTAGTCCAGGATGTGGATAGTTAGGTCATAATCTCTCTGGATATTTCCCAGTGTTTGGCTAGGCTTTGAATGATGATCTCTGTTACTGGAAATCTTGTGCTTTTTTGTGTAGAGTCAAGTCAAATAGTAGGGGCTTTGAAATAAACAGCCTTCACACGTTTTCATACATTCACATACATTTCATATGTTTTCTTATGTTCCCATACATTTCACCTGGACATGCGTTTCAACTGATGTGACAGTATCTCACCTGATGCTTCTGTTTTAAACTTTATTACATGGTTGCACACTGAGCACACCTTATGTTAGAAGCATTTGTGTGGCACCATCTACCTTGTGCTATTTTGGGAGACCTCTGTGACTGGCCTGTCTCTGCTGTTGCTCTGTCTTGGGAATTGAATGTCACTTTTCTGCTTAAGCCTTGGCATTCAGTCAAGATATACCCATTTGTAATTCTTATTCTTGGAGTTTGTGATAATTCAAGTTCCTAGTGGGCCTTTGTTGATATCTACAGAACCTGTATGGAAGCCACTAAACACTGCAACCTCTCTAGAAAGATAAAGACGAGGTTGAAATCTTTAATGAAATAATCTCTTGAGATCACTATTAAAGGGCTTGTTTTCAACAGAGTGACAACTAATATGCATCTATCTGCAGATACTCTCAGCTGTGAATCCAATATGCTTCTGATGGAGATGCTTTTTGTTCTTAAAAAGGAGCTGCTGCTTTTCACTGGGGTCAGTTTCCAGTTCCTCAGTCAGGCAGTTAATTGGCCTTTCTCAGCTTGTTTGGCTTTTATCAGGTACAAACCTTGATAGAGGAATGTTTTCCAGATTCGTGTTCATTCACTGTAGGGCAATGTAGTGGCAAGCGTAAGAGGATGTACAGAGTACAGCAAGGTCCATTTGGCCCACAGCCTGAATCCATGGAAATCAGGCGATTCCTTTTCTATCTGTAAAATCAGTTCCTATTGTTGCTACTTGTCTTCTAAGGTAATATTCTTAACTGGTAATTGCTTTATCCACATGTCAAACATAAATCAGCCTCCATGGAAGTGGCAATCATCAGCTCCATCTATGCTCACTTAGTCCAACATATCTTCTTTATATGTTACATTTGGATTTCTTCTGCAGTAATGGGATACTTAATTTTTTTTCCTTTTGCTTGCATTTCCAAGTATGCTTCCTGCTTCCTGAGATCAGCAGGGGGTCTCCCAGAATTCACACTGCTTGCAGAAGTGCAGATACCATTGGTAACTGGTTTGTAACATAAACATTTAACCTGAGTATTTTTGTGGCCCCTTTCTGTTGACACTGAAAGAATCTCTTGAGAATAAAATAAAAAGCTGTTTTGGTAGTAATTTGATATCACTGCTTGGCAAATATGCTTTTTTTTTGCATGCACACCATCAGTTCATTCCAAAAGCTCTCAGGACATTTCCAACAGCCAGAAGCTCTGGTATGTTTTAGGCATAGACAGAAGTTCCAACCTTAAGGTTTCGAGGCACTTGGAAACAGTGCTGAGAAAGTTTCCCTGCAGTGACTTCCAGTAGTAATGGTGAAAATAGGATGAAGAGAGGGAGAGATGTGATACAGAGTAAATCAAGAAATCATTATTTGTTAAATTTCTTAGCTTTATATAAGGTTTCTGCACAAGCAGAGCAGCTCCTCCAGGACACAGCCATCATCCACAGCCATTCTGTTAAGCCACTTTCAGAGAGGAAAGAACAAGAAAGAGTATTTGAGAAATGTGGGCCTGATACAAGAGAAGATGAACAGTGTCTCTGTCATTTTTGAGCTACCTAAAGGGAAACATCCACACATCTGAGGAAGGATGAGAAGCTGCAGAAGCACATTAGTGAACATCATGATTCAGTATTGTGCCCCAGCTCAGTATAGCCTAGAGCCTCCTTTTCTCTTACCCTTTTCTGATATACTGTATCTTAACATTGCCTTCAGCTTTTTTATCCTGTCTGGATTGCAGAGTTTTCAAGGCAGTCACTCTCTGTGTATTTCTGTGTTTTTACAGCCCCCCGTTCAGCTGGATCCCACCCTTGCCTGGTCCTTAGACAGTGCTGATGCCAGCAAATCCACCAGAAAAGATATCTTCCTTGAACTTAGAGAGTAAATCAGTAGAATTGAGTTCTTGGCATAGGAATGCTCATAATACGAGGTATCTTAAGGAAAACCATTTAGATCTCTCATGAGCTTGTTCATAAATCAGAGTGCAGAATTTGTTTCTTGGCTTCCCTTTGAAATGTGAGATGGAAACAGGTTAAAGTGACTGTGTATTTTCCTTTTAATTGTTTCAATTTTTTGCTGTCTCTTGTGAAATCCAGTGTTTGTATCAGTTTTAATGCATACTTTTCAGCATACAACGTAATAGAAAGTTACATTTGCCTCTCAAATCTAAGAGCTAATTCTGCTCACAGCCCCCACATCACTCCATGAAGACTGCTGAAGAGCAGCTGTGCAAGAGATAAAGCCCTGAATTATTTAACAGGTGTTTATAAAACCCTGATCTCCAGTGTCAGTCTGTCTCTGTTTCACTGCCAAAAGTGAGCTAGTAGTAGGTGGGGGTGTCTAGCATCTTTCAGGTTCCATAGTTCATGTATGAAAACCTATCAATCAAAAGTCACTTTTTTGTGCCAGGATTTTTATACCTCAGATGAATATGGAGTACGAGGTATCATTTTTGATGTGTGTGTACTTATTTCATTGTGGTGTAGAAAAGAAGCTATTAGTTATTTCTGGTAGAGGTTTGACTCCCTCAGCTGAATCGCTTGATCTGACTTCTTTCATTTGTTCTCCTTTGGCAGTTGACACCCGTTGGCTCTTCATGCCCACGGGCCAGCTGTTGCACCTGTACAAATCCTGCTGGGGACTCAGCTCTCAGGGCTGGTGCCATGATGCAGGGAAGCCGTATTCGGTAGAGTCACGTTGGGAGTTAAGACATGATTTGTCCCACTGGTTTTGGCATGACTCACACTGAGTAGATCATTAGAACCTCATGCCAAACTTTTGCTATTCATGTTCTGAAGTGGAGCAGTAATTTGGTTTATAATTATTAACTGTAATTGCTTACCAGGTTTGACAAATGTATTACTAATTCAACAATGAATTCATTATGAGGCACTAATAGGAAAAAAATCTACTTGAAGCCTAAAATCTCTCTCATGAATTAATTCTTTATACATAGTTTTCTATTGAGCAATATTCGCTTAAAGATAGAAATTGCTTTAAAATCTCAAGTAATGTGAAACTGATGCCAGATGAGAAAAGAAGTCAGATTAATAACATGTAAGGTTGCTTCTTTTTTTTTTTTTTTTAAACGTGGTTTTGGGTTTTTTCCCCTCTTAAACTACAGTGGCCAGGTTTTACGTCTTGAGAGAGAAGTAAAATTCTTGAGCAGTTTGAATACAGTTCCTCTTTCACAGCTGCCATGAATACTGGGTGTTGGGGCTGATCTAGTGTAGGGACTTTGACCTAGTCATCTTTGTTCTTGGAAAGAGATGGAAAATTGAGATGTGTAAAATAAATGTCTCCTCTCCCTGTTTTCCTGCACATCCAACCTTAATGGCATGAGGGATTTCCACTGACATTCGTGGCCTATTCTTAGGGTTCCCATATGTTTTTCCTCTGAAAAGCTGGCCTTGCTTTCCTCAAAAATTTTGGCTTTTTTGAGTTTTTGGCATGACTAGTGCTTCAAGCTAGGGTCATGAAGAGTCCAAATTTTTCCTCCCACTATAGAGGTGGAATAGGGTGGGCTGAGGAACACTGGAGGAGGAGAAGAGGAAGTGCAGTTTACTCTTCTGTAGGTTGAAGATGTGGCCACTGATATGTCATTTTTCTGTAAACAGCAAGTAACAGTAACAGTAAAGACTTGCCTCTTTTATTAGCAATGTGATTCGCTCAAATTCCAGAAGATGTAAGGTGAATTTGAGTAAATTTTTTATAGTGAAGAGGCTATAAAAAGCTCAAATGTTTGGATCATAAAATTGCTCCCGTTAGGTTGGGCAGTGACATTTGCTGCTTTTTGGGTGCTTTTTCTGGTGTACACACTTGATAGTAAAATTAACATTTAACAAAATGCACCAGCAGTCAGGGAGTGTTTCATAGAGACCTCCGATAGTTGTCAAGTAGTATTTGCTTTTGTTCCCACCTTTTCTAGTCTGACCAGTAGCTTGCAAGCTTTGCTATATTGGATATTTGCTAAGCTGTCCACTGACCCCTTTATTGTATGTTGCTGTTTTGTTAAGGATGAATAGGTTATTATAAAATTGACACTTAAAAACCAAAAATCTATACAGATCTTGGAAGATCGGTCCTTGTGAGATTACAGATTTCTGAATACTCTGAAGAGATTATATGTTCCAGATCTACTTTGGTCCACATAGTTCCCATAGTTTCAATTTTCTAAATGTTTGCCCTGGTGATAAAATTTTCTGTTCTGTCAATGAGGATACTCGAGTTAACTTCATCTGTGGGAGTAGTTTTCGTGCCTGATTTACCCTGCAACAGTGGACAATGCATAGGCTGTTTATAAAAGCTGATGCTTAGATGTATCCCAGCCTGACTGTTCCCAGCCAAGGCTTTGTGGAAGCACTGTAAATCTCATCAGTTCTCGACAGCGTAGGAGCAAAGTACATTTTTTCAGATTAGCATATCTACAATAACCCTTTAAACAAGAGTTGTGGAGACATGTTATTGAATGTGCATGAACAATACCAGGGAAATTATCAGTCAGTGGCTGTAGTAATTTTTTACATGAGTTCTAGCATTTTAGACTATGCTTAGTAGATGTTTTTACTTTTCAGTGAGGAAAGGTGGTTTACCTGCTGGGGGGAGCTTATCCTCCCATCATGACTGCCCAGCTCCATTCATGGACAGCTGCATGGACAGTGGGGAACAGCCTCCACAGGTGACTTATTCTCCCACTGGACCTCTGAGTAGGGAGGAATGGGAAGTGCTTTCAACCTGGAGCTGATAGCCACCAAACCTCCACTGATGTGCCAGTGGGTACATACCTGCCTATGGATAGATGTGGCTAATGTTGCAGCTTGCTTTTCTCTGTGATTGTGTGATGGGTGAGATCATGACAGTGTTTCAGCACCATCTGCTTTGCAGCCTGATTTGGGAGACCAGATGTCATAAGGCAGACACCTTTGAGCAAAACAATTGCAGCATCCTTTTGAAGTGAGCCCTTCTTGAGTCTCCACATGCTTTGTTAATGGTACACAGAGCCCTCTGCCCTTTTCTCTGGAGCTCTCTTCCCCCATAAGCAGGACCAGTTAGGCAACATTTTGTCCTGTCCTGTGCAGATATGGTGATGATGTCAGAGGTGTAAAAACTCGAGGAAATCCACACCAGAAAATATAATTTTTAAAGCTGAATGAAGTATTACTGAGACCCCAGGTGGAAGTCTTACTACTTTACATTCACTGACTGTAAAAACTAAAATATACCAAAGTGTTGATGTAGAATTTCTGTTATTACTATTTTCACCACTGAATTTCCTTTCCAGAATACTAATTAGAAAGGGTGATGTTCAGGCTTTAGACTGGGAATTCTTTTTTCTCTCATGTAAAGTGTCTTCAAAGAAGTCACTCCAGAGAAAAGGTGATTTAATGCAATTTAGATTAATTTAGATCTAAATTAAGTTTAGATTTAGTGCAGAATTTTACATTTACATCTCTTTTCAATAGCAAATCAAATGTTTTTTATGTATGACTTGTTCTTTGTTAGAAATCTGTTCCTTTTATACTTTCCAGCCCATTTTCTTATCAAATATATTTTTTCTCCTCTGTTTTTGCTTTCATTTCAGCATGTAACAGATACAGTGACCCCCACTGCTGTGAATAGCTTATATTTGCAACAGCATAAAATATACTCAGTGCATTGCCGCTAGCAGAGACAAGAAATTTTAGCAGCCTTTATGCTTTGTAGAAAATGTTGTCAAGATGCCCAAATTTGTCTATCCAGCATATTAGTTTTCTAAAACTGATGTAGAGAATCAATGATGAGACAGAAATTGGGCCAACACCTTCAATGAGTTGTCTTGAACTGTAGCACTTTAGTTGTGTATTATTTTGAGCACAACAAGAATATTTCCAATAAGTTTATTAATACACCCACAAAAATGCTTCATAAACTGTTTATTCTCTAATATTGCATGTGTGCTTCATCACTTGATATACTGATCCCGTTGTGGGACCTTTCAGTTCTTCAAATCAGCTTGGATTGGGAAAACTTGCCAACTGGCACTGGCTTTGCACTATTGGTGTTGTTGGCCACGGATCTTTGAAAAGAAGCAAACAGTGAGTTGTTTGTCCTTTTCATATTAGGCCTGATGTAATATCACTTCTAAAGGCAATGAAGGAGTACGTGAATAAATAAAATACCTGATTTAAGAATGCATCTGAGAGTCACACGTCCAAATTGCCCATGATTTCTGTAGCATGAAAATCCCTGCTCAGTAGGAAATAATTACCTCTCATCGTCCTCTTCAATGTTTACTCAAAAGGTATGACTCTGTTACTACCTTAATGAAGCACTTAAATAAAATACAGTCCTGTGAGGACCAAATAACCACACTTGAAATAAGTGTGAGAATGCTCTTACCATCTAGTAACTTGGGAGAATGGCAAAACTTTTAGTGCTTTTACTGACTTTTTTTTTTTTGGCTTAGATTTAGCCAAGCAAAGCAAATGGGGAGAAATTACTCCTAATACTCCTAATTAAGCCTGTAACTGTAGAAAGAGCAAACTATTTGTAAACTATTTGAAGCATGCAAGATGAAAGGCATGGAGTGCTTTAAAAAATGGACATTATTAGGCAATCCAGTGATTTCTTTAATTTGTTGATAGTGCTCATGCTATTTGTGGCATACTAATGAAAACTAATTAAGTGTTGGGAAATGATCTGCTAGTACACTGGATGCAATCCTGCAGTCTATTAGAGATGAAACTAAAAACAATCCCATAGCACTGGATTCGTATGGAACCTGTTTGGGCACTTCTAGTGGCTTGATCATTGCAATTCCACAGATCATGAGCAAAGCACAGATCCGTAATACTTACCTGTGGCTCTTGTTCCCTGCCAGTGGTAGTGAACTCCAGCAGATGTTCCAGGTGTGCAGGGCAACAGATTGCAGGAGGTGAAGTGTGTGACTCGCATCTCTCCTGGCTTGGATGCTGAAATTTGCACATTTGTGAGTTGGAAGGGAGAGGTGGGGGTGGGTGAGAAGTCACTCTGCTGTTGGTATGTCTTACCAAGAGTATTAGTTGCCCAAACTCCTCCTCACGACTCTCTTGTCTGCGTGGGCTCCTCACCCAGTGGCAGCAGTGTTTTAAGAACACTCATGTCTAGAAGTGAAGAATTGGGCTGAGGCTGCAACTAGCACCTCACTGCCTTCTGTTTTCTCCACTTCTTTTGCCTCTTTTGCTTTCTCTAAGCAGCTTTATAGTCACACAGTCAGCTATCTCTGAGAGGAATAGGAGCTGGAAAGCAGAAGACCTTTGTCCTTTCTGATCTCACAGACTAGATCTTTGTGAAAATTTGAGTGAGGTCACAGAATTGTAAGCTCTGCAAAGATAAAGAAAATTAAATCAAAAGAAATCCTTTGTTCAGTAAATATATGTTTTATAATTGTCAGTTGAACTAGGTAATTTGCTTAGGAGGAAAAATAACATCTGCTGGTATTGTTGCCCTCTCCTAATTGAGTCTTCGTTCCTGCTTCACACTACTGCCCGGAGTGGCACGTCGTCGTGCATCCATACTTCTCCTCTGAAGAGGCCTTTGGGAGTAAGTCAGCTTTCATGCCCCTAATGTCTTGCTGCCTGGTGCAGTCACTGCAGACTTCTCTTGATGGCATGCAGACAGGAGGAGAGTTGCAAAATGCTGGTTTGTGCCTCTGTGGAAGGTGGTGTGCTAAGACTGTACACATCTCATGCCAGTTTTCTAAAGTTTATTCTGGATATCATCCTTCACGCAGCACTTCAGGTCTTTGTATCTAATGTCATTTTAGCCACTGAAACTTATTTGGGTGGGGTTTTTTTTTCCTGAAAAACGTGAATATGGGCAGGATCTTATGCCTACCAGCAACAAATTGCTGTCTTTGTCATACTGTGCAAATTTTTCCTTAATCTCTGAGAGTGATAATGTGAATGAGGTCATTCTCTATTAACTTTAGAAAAAGCTATGTTAAAAAAATAGAAAACAATTTCAGAGAAAAGGCACACTTTATATGCTGTGGAGTGTTAGTGGTGTCATAGATACCACGACTGGAGTGATGTTTTTTCCTGTCATAATATCCCTCCTTTTTCTGTGCAAGACTGCCTAGTGTCCTATCCTTATTTATCTCATCCATAATTTCTTGTATATGGATGTGCTACTGTAGGCACACTTGCTATTTATCTCCCCCTTCCTGTGTGTCTAAGCTGCAAAGTTTAGAAACAAACATTTGCCCACCTCCCCTTCTTCAGATGAGACAAAAAGAGAAAATGAGACAATGAAAAGCAAATTCCTTGCACTGGTACGCTGTGCATGTTCAACATTGCAGGAAAACCAGCTCGACATTATTATTCATAACAGAATATTATGTTACAATAAAACTAAGCAGAGGGTAGCTCTAGAAATTGGAAGGATGCCTGTCAGTTACTCTCTGAAGTGAAAACTTTGCCTCCAGGATACTCTAGCAGACAGAGCAGAGTTGCTTGGGGTAGGAGCAGAAAGAATTTCTCCACTAACAAAAATGGAGAAAAGTCTTCTTCAGATTTATGAGAAATAAAACTTAGCACAAGTTTTCTTTTACTTTGAAAAGCAAAGCAAAGGCTAGCTTCTGTATTTGAAAAAGGACCTATTTAGTTATTATTTGGCCTTTTTTCAGAAGGTTTAGATGCTCTTAAGCTTAGTCACTCTCTGATTTAAGGCTGACATTCCCCATAGTAACAGCAGGAAAAGTTGCCTTCCTTCAAGGCTGTTCCCCAGAGCTCTGACACTGTTTTTTGCTGTAAAAAGTAATAAGAGATTGATCATATCTGGGGACCATCTGATTCTGCCCCCCTTTATTCCCATACTGGGATTCTTTGCTGGTAACCTACAAAGTTCTGCTTTGCTTGTTGTGGCCTTCTCCTCATCCATTTTTGCAGTGGTCTCCCCTTTGAGAGGCAAAGGGGAGCAGTTCTGTTTCAAAAACAAGAGATGGCAGAATGAATTCAAATCTGCAATATCCTTGGAAATTTGGATTAAAATCCACTAATCAACCATTACAACAAACTAATATATAAATAAAAGATTGAACAACAACAAAAAAAACCCACTTTCCATTAACTAGCTGTATCAGGTTTCATCTGAAATACATCCCCCAAGGATTTTCTAGTGCTTTGGCTTTTGCTGTTTTGCTGCCTCATTGAGAAAATAAATTTGAAATTAAATGAGGTTGAAATAAGAGTGGTTTTAAGCACGCATGTTTTGCAGGGGAAGATTGCCTCTAAGTGTTTCTGATATACTATATCTAAGCAGGCAAAAGAAGTCATGATTCTTATAAAAACTATGGGACCTGTCATCCTTGTGAAAAAAAAATGGGTGAAGCGATTCAGCCAATTTAAATTTGTTTTATTACCTCTGTATAATTTTAGGCAAATCTGTCATGAGAGAACAAATGTAGAGTGTACTTTCCCAAATTTTCTTTTTCTAGGTTATCATTTTTTCCATACATCTCTTAACTTGCTCTTTAATTAGCAGGTCATCTCCATGTATAAAAACAGATTTTCTTTTTACTGTTCCTTATTGCTATTTTTTTCCATTTCAGCAAACTATCAAAGCCTGTTAACTCAATGCAAATCTTTCCAGTTATTTCTGTAGGGTTTGTGTCAGGCTCAGAGACACTGGTTTTACCATAAAGAAAAGTGAGCTGGGATCTTCCCCTGCCTCCAACAAGATGCTGGATCAATTATGTCCCAGGTGCACTATGGAATGTTTCACATTGTGTTACCTATCTTAAGTTAAATGGTCAGTTTAACAATCTTCCCCTCACCCTCCAATTCTAAGTGCTAATCAAGAAAAAACAAACAAACAAAACAACAAAAAACCCAACCACAAAAAAGCCCAAAACCCCCAGAATATGGATGAGGCTTGTGAACACTGCTTTTAGGATCCCCACTTATTTGTAGGAGCTTTGCTGACCCTTCTGGACTCACAGAATTCCCAGAGAAGCTGCAGACAAAAGAGGTGACTGTCACATACAGCTGTTAATCACTTTACCCTACCCATTGTCTTCTTAATACTCATTTTACGTGATATGCATCTCTGTGCACACACAAATGTAGTATCAGTACTATTGGACTTTGTTCTCTACTCCTCATCTGCTCATTTTATTAGTAAAAGTTCCCACTCATTAAAATCTCCTTGGAGGAGTAGTGATTTTGATGATGATTATTTTTCCAGTTAACATGGAATGAGTCAAAATTTCTTTTTTAATAGGAAAGCAATTTCTTTATCTCATGATAATAATTTAATATTTTCCTCACAGGAGAAAATACACAGTAAATCTTTCCCATGACATTATTGTGGAGGGATCAAATCTCTATTCAGTCAAAAATCTGTTAGAAGCTGGTATGAGTGGGAGGCAAATAAAGACTTGCAACATCTGATCTTTCTTCTTGATATGACCTCTTTCTTGGTATGTGTTCAGCAATCACTTTCTTCATCTAGACAGAATTCTGGAGGACTGACCCTAAGCTTCTATTTTACTGGTGTTTTTGGTCTCTTCAACATGTACAGCAAACCATAACAGCCCAGATTTTCCCTTATTCCTTCTCCTTGAGAAGTTGTTTGAAAAATTAAATAGTCTGCTCTTGCGCCTTACAGAGCAGGCTCCCTGGGGTTTTACAGGGAGTGTGACAGTGCTAAGCATCCCATCCAACTCTGTACATCAGGGCAGTAGGAAGGCTCCTGCTTACTGCAGTGAGTGGGATACAGCCCAGAAAACAACCCTAAGGACGAGCACTCTGACCTGCCCCTTCATCCCTCAAGGTGACTATAACTGGAAAGCTATTCTGGGAACACCCCAGGATGGGCACTGGGAGTGATGGAGTGAGCCACATCTGCCTTAGCAAGCAGCACACTGTGATAGGAATGAGGCATTTGTTGCAGAATTCTGGCTGCCATGTTTGCATGTTTTGAGTGGAATTCACTGTGGGGTAGCTGTGCTCTGCTACGCAGAGAGGGGGAAAGATCAAATACTGTGACTGAAACACAGCAGTTGTGTCACTGGTGTGCAGTTTAGTTTCATGTGAAAGAGATCCAGCTTGTGCACTCTAAGATCACTCTGTTGTGCAAACCAAAGCATGGTAAGAGATTTGCCCAAGAAATACTCTCCACTTCTGAAATAAAACATCAGCATGGATGCAGCAGAACAGCAGTATGCCCTATTAAGAGATCTCATGTTAAAAGAAAGTCATGCCATTATCCCAGATGATACACTGCGGTGATAAAATTACAGAGCGATGAGTGTAGGATGCAGCCTAGGTAGTTTGAATCAAGGGAAGAGGAAGTATAAAAGAGATTTATTTCTCAAATAGACAGACGCTAAATGTCAAGGTAGCATTGTCTGATGCCCCTTCACAAGAGAGAAATGATTATTTCTGTGAGTCACCTTTTATGTAACTAAGTATTGAGGAGCAAATGTATAGGTAAGTAAATATTAACAATACCTCCATAGTACTGTGCAGCAAATAAGAAAAAGTTCTTTCCTATGCCACATGCATTTCTGTAGTCAAAATTGCTATTTGTTTTCATAAAACCTGTGGTTTTATATTGGTTAAAAAGGAAAAAAAGTAGGATTTCTGAAAAAAACAAAGGTTTTTGTTTGTTTGGAAGAAGACATATGTTTTCTACTAGGAGTAAAGAACTGGAAAGACTGCTAATAATATATGAAGCTGCTGAAACCAACACATTCCAAATATGGCAGTTTTTATCAATTGCAGTTGTTTAGATTTCAGCTACTTAGTTGTTGTTACTCGTTAGTAAGTACTAAGGTGATGAAGGAGAATATATAGCAGAACAATGTTTCCCAATCCACTGAAATAGTCTGCAAGCCCTCAGATGATTTATATAGTATGTGTGTCTCTACCATAAAAGAACCTGTAGCAGGACAAGCCAGCATATCCATTCAATTTGTTGAGAGCTTTAAGGTGTGCATTCAAGCTATTTGGGTCCCCAAAACTTCTGCCCTGTTCTCTGTTGTTTGAGAAAGAAAGAGAAGAAGTGGCACATCTAATGGAAAGGTTTAGCAAAGTGTTTCTTTCAATTTCTGGAATATTCTGTATTGCTGTTTTTTGTCTGTTGAATGTGTGAAAGAGTTTTTTCCCCTTTTTTATTTGCATGGTTTGGAGAATACTAGTAAGTGTCACAGGCTTCAAATCAAAATTTTGAAATTGATAGGAATAATCTGACCATAACAAATTGAGCTGCTTTCCTCTGAAGAGTAAAGCTCAATGCAGTTACTATTCCAAGAATATTTACCTGTTTCTAACATAACATACCATAACAAGTTTATATAGGCCATGCCACCATGTAACCCTGCTGAGCTAAGTGTGACTGTGGTATGTCTTGTGCCTCAATAGTTCCTTCAAAAATTCTGTGTGGCTCTTAGATACCCCGTTGACAGGCTCTAGAAAAGTCTTTTTTAACTTTGAGTCAATGGAATTTACAGATATTTTGTCCTATTCCAGTCTTTGGAGATCTCCATGTTATTGTGATTGTATACTTCAATTGTGACAGGCTCACTTAATGCTTACTGGAAAATGTCAAACAATGTCTTTTGGTTCAGTTAAGCCATATTTTCACCTTTGGTCCTTATGTCAGATCACAGTGAGAAAAGAATGCAAGAATTATTATTCTTACTGTTAGAAAGCCTGAAGAGCAGAGCCAGACACAGGCATGAAGTTCTTAAAGTAGCCACTAACTCTAGAGAAGTGAGAAGGCAGCAGGCTGTAGGTAATTGCTGCACACAGTCATACGGACCACAGGATTTGCAGGGACCTTCACGCATACCTGCACAGGGATGGCTTAGGAGGCATGTGTTTCTGTTGTGCGTTTACAATGCATATGAGGCTTCTCCCTGAGCAGCTGGAGATCTCTGCTGTACTGGCAGATGGGGCATGATATGGCTCAAAGGAAACAGTTGTGCAACTACCGTGAATGGATGAAAATCACTTAGCCAGTATTTTCCCCAACGTTGGTCACGTTTAAGATTCAGCTAAACAGGGTCATGGGCCATCTTGTCTAGCTCGTGCTTTTGCCAAGAAAGGCTGGACCAGATGATCCTTGAGGTCCCTTCTGACCTGGTATTCCACTACTCTGTGAGTATGTTACTCTGTGTTTTCCCTATGCCCACTAGTGCACTTCAGCTGCTAGATGACCTTGTAGTTTGTAAAGGTGAGCAACCTAGCAGTGGACTGTGATTCCTCTCATTCATAGTAAGTTCATAGTAAGCAGAGGGTTGTAAACAAACCAAACCAAATACAGAAACTGCCGTGTGACTGAAAGCCAACCTGTCAAACAAGAGAACTTTTCATTTCAGAAATATATTTTTAATTTTATCTTATTAAATGTCATATTCTTATGTGCTCGTTCTCGTGCTAGGATTTCATTGAGTGCATGTGTATGCATGATGTGCATTTTGCCATTGTTCCTATTAAATCTGAGCAGTAATTCTGGAATTGCATTATGGTTCATCTTTCTCAAGAGTTTTAAAGCTAGCGCTGTTAATGTGAAACAGAATCTTTGGAATAGGTGGGAATGGTCAGGCACTCTATAGCAAAGGTTTGGAACAAAAGCTTAATTACATGGGTGCCAGATTAAGCCATTCTTTTAAACAGTTAATGGTATTTTTGTTGTGGTGGTAAGAAATAGAAAGCAAAGAGAAGCCAAATTAACTCAGCAACTCAAGTGTAGCAGTTGACTGATTGTGAATAAGTCGACAGGTGAATGTTTTCCACAGTCCTAGCAGAGAGAAAGACTCCATTGAATAGCCAAATTCCTGTTGATTTCTTTGGGAGCAAAATCAATTCTTTACTTTTTTTATTTTTAATGAGATTTACGTGACTTAAATCTTGTTTAATGTTTTTGGAAGCAATGGGTAAGGTTTAAATCAAATAGTAGGTTTTCTAGACGTTTAATAGCGTTATTCTTTCTAGTGCTGCTGTTACCTCAGGGTATTTACTTTTGGCTGTTAGTGTAGTGTAGAAGTTGATACTATTGTGAATGGAATTGGCAAGTTTTAAACCAGAATGTTTAGATCGTAAGCATTTTAAAATAAGACTCCATAGAAAAAGATGTATTTTTTTAATATGAAATGTTGTGTTCCTGGCAGGCATTGCTTCAGAGGAGTCACATGCATTTCAAGGAGTATTCTGCTAGCCAACTGCAGCCAAAAGAGTATTTCAAACCAGTGGAGACACAATTCCCTTTTCTCTTTTGCTTTTTCCTTTTCTCCCTTTCTTTCTCTCTCCTGCTCTCTCTTCAGCAGGACTCTATACATCATACAACTGAAGTGTAGCCAGTCATGGGGTGAAAAATACATACATTAATATACGCAAGAGGGAAAAGCATAGAAACCCTGGTTAAAGATGCCAGTACCGGTCTTTGCTTTAGGAAGTTGATATTTCTTTTCTTCAGCACTCCTCAAATCTTCAGACTTCAAAACCCATTGGGTACTCTTCTAGAGCCAGCAGGGTTGCATAAGGTATATGGAGATTTGCTTGTGTCTGCCCTGCACTTACCTGTGGAAAGGCACAGTCATCTTTTTAACAATGACTTCATTCATCGGTGCTGTGTGAAACCAGTTATACTCCAGGCGTGTGCCGATGGTGGTGGGTTTGGTGGGTAACTTAGAACACATTAACGGAGCAGGTCTTTATTTATCTCAATCAAATGTTGATGATACATGTGCTATGCATTATTATTGGTTTTCATATTTATTTGAAATAAATGTGTGTGTAAATTTGTTGCTCTTTAAAGATGTCTTTAGAGGTCTTCTTTTTACAGTGGACATCATTCAGTTATTCCAGAACAGACTTTGACTTTTTTTTCCCCCCCATAAAGTAAAGGTAGAACTTTCTCCACCTCACTTTTGAAGCCTCTTGCCACTCTGTGCTCTGCTGGATATGGGCTTGAAATCCCTGCCTGCTTTGAAGTGAATGGAGACAACTAAAAGTGTCTTTTATTACATTGATCACTGGCTGTAGCTATAAGAGTCCTGAACACAAAAGTTTTGTGTCCATTCTCCAAAAGTATCATTAGGAAAGGTTTTTTGAGCCTTTAGCTGAAAATATATGTGTGGCTGAAATTTGAAGTGACTGGTGGTGAGAAGTTGAATGAAAAAGGGGCTCCAGAAGAGCATAATGTGGTATAGTGACCATGTTTGGAACTGGCCAGGAACCTACCCCTAACAATTGATCACAGAATCAATTAGGTTGGAAAAGACCTCTGAGAACATCGAGTCCAACCTGTGACTAAACACCTTCATGTCAAACAGACATCCAGTCTTTCCTTAAACACTCCAAGGGGTGGTGAGTCCACCGTTTGCTTGGGCAGTCCAGTGTCTAATCACCCTTTCTGTGAAGGAATTAATGACCAACCTAAATCTCCCCTGGCACAGCTAGAGGAGTTTACACAGCTCCTCCAGATTAGAGTAGCACAGTATGGAGTGGAAGTTGAACTTGTTTTGATTTTAGGAGCATACATTTTAATGTAGTTTCTTCTTCTATTTCTAACAAACAGAAAATAATACAGACACTAATAAAACCAGAGAATAATACAAGGAATTTATTTTTAGAAGGCCTGTGTTAGCTTCATTCTTTGGCTGTTCAGTTAGGAACTGTGAAGGAAGCCTTGCACAACATAGGCTTATAAGGAAATTAACTTTTTAGTTTTTATTAATTTTGATTTTTATTTCTCAGACTGTGATTTACAAACCAGACAGATGCTATATAATATTGTACAGAGAAATTGTATCATTACATTAGAAATTTATCACATTCTCCTTGGACTAAACTGCAGAGTTCAGTCAATGAGGTAGAAATAAATCAGTTGTTACATTAAAAATGTATTAAGAAAAAAAAATACCAAAAAACAAACCCAAAGCAAACAAACAAAAACCCTCAAACACAAAACTTCTTAGAAGTTGAGTTTTTAGATGCTTATCTAGATTGGCAGAAAGTGTCCCAGCTTCAAGGAAAAGCATCTACTAGGTCTTAGTCAAATATTTAACATGTTCCCCATAATAATTTGGCAAGTAGGACTTGTATTGTCTGTGGAAAAAATCTGATCCATGATTTTGTTATAGTCTCTGTGTGGGCACTTGCTGCACAATGTGCATTTAATCCTGAAATTCTCTGGATTTAAAGTTGCTTTCCTTCATGCATTTCTCTTTCTTAGTACTTCTTGGTATGATTGCTACTTGTCTTTGAGTTTCTTTGGTGCTACTTAATGTCACTCAAAGAGAACCTTCTTACATTTCCCCTTAGGGGATGGAATGCATTGGCAACTGAAATTATTATATCTTTTCTGATTTTGAGACTTCAGTGAATGATTCAGATGAATCATTCAAAAAGAATTGTCATTGCTTACATGGCATGCAGTCCTGTTGCATTTCTCACAGGAGCGTAAAAAGGCAGAGAGCAAACTATGGCCCAGCTTCATGTCCTCCTACATATTTGCCTTTCAGACCTTCATGACTTGTGATATTTGTGGTCTTAGTAGTCTGTATTTATAATGACCAAATGATGGTAGAAAAAAAGAGATTGGCAGTAAGCAAGAAAACTTACCAAGAGCTGAAAAGAGATGGCCTAATGCTTGAAGTGTGTGGAGAGTTACTTTGGAGGAAATCTAGGTAAAATTTGTATTAAGTGCATCAGAAATATTGAGGACAACTTTTTGGATGAGTCTGCATTTGAGTAGTTTGTGGGGCTGAGTCCTTGATTGTTATGAGGAAGAGTCCTTTGCAGCTGTTTTTGTGAACATGAAGGGTTAAATGATAAAACAGAAATCCATCTTCATGCTTTTGCTTAAAACTCAAAGGCCCGGATTTCAGAAGGAGCTGTAAAGCTTTCAGCAAGAATCATGTGAACGCTACGGTAAAATTAAAAGCCAAAATGTGAAGAGTGCGTGATGTGAGATGCTAGCTCAGGACTTTTGGGAGTCAAGAACAGATCCCATTGCTCTAGCAGAGGAGACCACCCTTGGAATTGCAGTGAACTGTAGCAGTGACTATCTGCTTTGCAATGTAATGGAGTTATATAGACTGACACCCCACTACACAATTGTGTCCCCTGGTGGTAGCCTCTCTCAACACTTCTTCACTCAGGGGAAAACAGATGTTATTTACAAGTACTTCTGTAGGGGTTGAAAAATCTCCTTAATATACAGATCCCAGCTGCGCAAGGAAAGGAGAAGAATAAGAGTGTTCATACAAAAAAGGTTCTTTACTGAGGGTGTTTGTTTTTTCTCCTCTTTGTATAGGTTCAACATGGGAGAAAACATTACGGCAGATTGGTTTTGAAAGGTAAGCCATAAATTTATCTCCTTACCAGTGCAAAAAGTAAAGAAAGAAAAACTGCATGGGCAAATTTGGAGAATTATTTATTTTAGTTGATTGAATGTATCAATGACCTCAAATTTAGAGAGGAAGTCATGCAGTGTCATGCACATATGTATTCAGTTTTTCTGTTTGTGTCGTCATCTCTTTCCTCTGATGCAATTTATTCACCACATGGTCTTTGTTCTTAGTGTTTTATGCTGGCTACCATATAGCATGCTAATAGTAAAAAAGGGACACACCATTTGGGCACAAGTCTTACTTATGAACGAAAATACTGCTCTCACACATATTATTTTTTTCCATGAAACTTCTAGCCTGTGACAGTTGACAAAAGTTAATGAAGTTGAAAGAGGTCCAAAGATGGCAGAGGGCTATTCAGTATCAGAGGAAAATTCAATATGCAAAATTCCTCAAGTGCAAGAACTTCTTGTGGATAAACTTAACCACAAGGTCATCCTACCACAAACATATGTCTGTCTTGTAAATTAAACTAGGCCAAACCCAGTAAAGAATGATCTCAAGTTGGGATTCAAAGGCTCAATGTCATGTTAATTCTTCTACAAATGGTAAGCAGAAGAATCTGCTCTCCACTTAAAGTTTTCGATATTAGTGAAAATTACACACTCTCAGGGGCTTCGAGTTTATTATCCTTAAAGGGTTATTTTTCACAGATTGTGCTTTTTTCTCAATTCAGTTTGGTACCATGACGAGCATTTCATTCACCATGATATCAAATGTGTCTAAAGGGCAATACTATAAACTATTGATTCTTTCATCACTCAAATTATGAATTAGCACCTGTTGGTGCTGCTTGTTCCATCAGAATTAAAAAAAAAAAAAGTTTTGAGGAGTGCTAGAATGAATTGATACCCTGGGTCTGTGTTTTGAAAGTGACAATGGAAAATGGTCAGTGTTTTTTTGGCTGAGTTTATGAGAAGTCCTGTGGTGGCAATTTCCAACTCGTGAGATGTTTTAAAATGGAGAACCTATGATACTGTGTATATGTAATGAATGTACCACATGAAAGATGGAGAATTACAGCTGACAAGGCTGCCTGAGAGGAGGCAAATATATAGAAGAGATTACTGTGCAGATCCCATTATTGCCACTCTAGCTTGAAAAGCAGAAGGGCATTCAGATGACACTTCTGCACCTTGAGAGATTGATTGTCATCCTGGAATAACTTTATTTGAAACAGCACATTAGTTAGCATAGATGGGGTGAAGATTTGAATGTACTTGGCTTGCATAATCATAGGAGCAAATATGTTCTCTCATCATCTTTTTCAGAGAACCGGCAAAGAGGAAAAAAAAAAAAGAAAGATAAAGTCCTTCATACAGATAGAACAATTAAGATTTGTGATTTTTAAAATAGTAATCACCATCTTACCTGCATTTTTAACACAGGGTTTTTTATTACATGTTATAAAATCATAGAATTGGAAAGGACCTTAAAGAGCATCTAGTTCTAGCCCTGCTGCTATGGTCGGGGGCACCTCTCACTAGACCAGGTTGTTCAGAGCCCCATCCAAACTGGCCTTGAGCACCTCCAGGGATGGGTCATCCACCACGTCTCAAGTTGGTTGACTAAAAGGTTAATGAGTGACATATATGCAAAGCTCAGTGTTAAATCCTTTATAGCAATATTTGCTTATTATCGTATTTTATGTTACTGCTTAAGATCACTATTTTTTATAACTTAAGGAATAGTTTCC
Organism: Sclerurus mexicanus; assembly: GCA_013396755.1. NCBI lineage: Eukaryota > Metazoa > Chordata > Aves > Passeriformes > Furnariidae > Sclerurus > Sclerurus mexicanus. Next base: position 559,680 of record VWZF01003203.1, read on the forward strand.
AAAGCAAACAAAGGGATACCCATTGCTGTATGTAATACTTAGTTGATGGAATCACTCTTAACTTGCAGTCACAGAAGTAGAAATCCCAGGTCTGCAGATCTCTCCAACCTGAGAGATTATTCTGGGAGTGTAACACTACATGCTTTCCCTAATCTTACTTTTTTAAATAGGAATTTTTGGCCACTGTTAGAGACAGGATAGTGGGTTACATCTGTGTTAGCTCTAATTCAGTACAACTGTTCTTGTGTGATTTGTAACAACTCTAGAAAAAGAAGCAGCAGCAGGATGCTTGGCAATTTAAAAACATATTCTCTTCAAACTGTTGACTTAGGCACACCTGAGTTAGCTGTGAAATATCAATAGCATTTGAATGTGTTGTTTGAGCAAGGACCTTCTCATTCAGAAGGAAGCAGGATTTTTGGATACACAAAAAGAAAGACATTAAGTAATGTCCTAAGGAGGAATAATCTTTGCTTTAAAACTGGAGCATTCATATAAAATGTTCTTCTCAACAAACTGTTTTAGAGTGGGTTGAGGAACAGGAGATAGGGACAGTCATTTACATTGCAGAAAATTAAGCCCAGATAATTTACAGCTGATATCATCACTCCTTTGTGGCTACATGGTGTTTATTCTGCAGTAGTAGAGTGCTTACATTGCTGTTGTCTTCATATCCTGGAAAACATTGTGGCACCAAGAGATCTGACTGTGAGGCTTTTATGTAAGCATTACTTGTGAGTAGAGGATGCTGCTTTTCAATGCGAGGGAAATTAAAAACGCTGGAGCTCGAGTAAAGGAGCTTTATATATCCAGGAAATGACTGGAGTTAAGAGCTTTTCAATTAAAAGGAGTATATGTGGGTTTGATAGATTTAAATGAAAGTCTTTATGTTACTGATTGTTTTTCAAGACATTACAAATTAGCTAACTGTAACATACTGTGGTACTCATCACCTTTGTCCAAGAGGATCTAGACTGCAGTCCCTGACTATGTTCTGAAGAACATTTTGGAGACATTTTAAGAATTATGAGAAATATTAACTTATATTGTGCTGTCCTACAAGAAACGTGGTTTAAAATGCTGAGCATGTGTGATACTTGCATGTCAAGCAAGCTGTCACCTCAATGGTTTCTTTAATAATCTTTAATAAGCCAAAGCAAGTAGGTTTATGGGTAAATATGATGGCTTTTTTACAAATGTTAACATTTATTATTATCATTATTGGGGCTTGTTTAGATGGCACCCACATATGCATAAAAATGTCTGTATAGCAGTCAGCTCTGCTGTACTTTGTTCCAAAAATGACTAAAAATGTGTTTTAGAAGTCATTGTTCATCTCACTGTCTTAAGATTTTTTCAATCACTTTCAGGACTCAGTGTATATCATAGAATAGAATCATTAAAGCTAGAAAAGACCTCCAAGATCAGTTTTGAGCAAACACCTTCATGTCAACTAAACCACAGCATTAAGTGCCACATCTAGTCATTTCTTGAACACTTCCAAGGATAGTGACTCCACCACTTCCCTGGGCAGCCCTTTCCAATGCTTAACCACCCTTTAAGTGAAGAAATTCTTCCTGATGCCCAACTTGAACCTCCCCTGGTGCAGTTTGAGGCCATTTCCTCTTGTCCTGTTGCTAGGAGGCTTACTTGAAATCTCAAGTGAAATAGTTATGAACAATTAACAGTAACTGTGCTTGTTTCCTGGCTACTCTGGCAATTAAAGAGATCTTAATGCAAGAAGCCTGTTAAAATTCAAAAGGAAAGAGGATCAGGTCAGTCATGGAGCTCATCTTCTCCTGTAATGCAGCCAGTAGTGTCTTTTCAGCTCATGGCTGTGGTGAGGCTTGCCATGCAGCGCCTGGAAAGAGCCACAGCCAGCACTGGGGAAATGCAGCCACACTGCAGAAAATTAAAACCAGAAGAACTTTTTTTAACACCTAAATTTCTCTAATTTGGGCCACCATATGATGAAGCTTGTGTCCTTGTCTAGTAGATTCAATAGTGATTACAGAAATGTCTTCTGTTACTACATATTTGTTGACCTATAAATGATCTAATAATTTTAAAACTTTAAATGGGAGTCATTGGATATCTTAAAACGCATTGTCCTGCAGGGTTTCCAGACTTCCAGTCTTCCTCTCACTATGCTTCTCTGAGTTGTAGTTTCTAATGTGACTAGTAACTATTCAGCTATTAACAACACTCCTCTTCCCTTTTTACATTTGTTCCCGTGGTGTTTCTCTTATGTGTGTAATGCTTTATATTACAGTTCCACAAAACAGACTTAAGAATGATTTAATAACTGTTATTACATGTTAAGTAAATACCAACTGTTTTAGAAAATATATATTTGAAGAATAACAGATGTGTGGCTATTACACTTTTGGCAACATTTGATAGGTATGTTTTTCATAGCAAATAGCTGTTTCAGTGACACAGAGAAAGGAACTTTTGAGTACCAATTTCATAATAAAATGTAATTATAAAAATGAAAGAGTTTTCCATATTCAAGGTACAACTTTTCTTTGGTTGATAGCTTCAATCCGATTCTGAAATAATTTATTTTTGTGGTATGCAAAACTTTATTGTAAATTTGAAGTTATCTACATATAAATGCAAAAGTAATTTCTACTACATAATGCTAATAAGACTTGTCTGCACCATACTTAGTACAGCAGCAACATCTATGTACAATGTGCAACAAGTAACATCCCAGATTCTGTTTAAAGTAATGCTGAGGGTGATTGACAGTGAAAGCTGCTCCTGTTAGTAAAATACTGTGTATTGAGTTGTGATCTTTTTATTCTCTTTTTAATCCTTTTACTGTTCCCGAAGAATGAAAAGGTAGTTGGGGATTGGTAGCTGTCACACAGAAAGGAAAGGTAAAGGAGCAGGGAAGGGAATAAGACCTAAAAGGAAAGAGGAAAAGACCTAAAGATTTCTATGTCATGGCTAGACCTTGGAAAAGAAGATTGGCTTCTATTAAGATGTATCTCAGATCTTCTATATACCTCAGTAGCTTCTTCAAGTACTCTTCTGAATACAAAATGATAAGGAGAACACTCTGCATTGTGTTTGTCTGAAGGAAAATGAACACAACAGCCCTGCATGCCACAGGTAAAGAGACACAGCTTACCCAGTAGACGGCAGGAACAAGTTAGCTGTCATCACTGAGATGCATTTTTGTTCCTATGTCGATCTCTGAGAGCAGACGGATGTCTGCTTTTGCAGCTGCTCCACATATGTCCTGGCTCAGTGTAGCCAAAAATATTGTGTATATCTTCCCTACCCCTTGCAGAGACTGAAAACTCAGTTTCCAAAACCACTCGTGACATGTGGTGAGCGCTGGAATCCAGACGCATCAGAAGCACTTCCCAAGCACCTCCTTCCAGGTTTAGGTTGCTAATTATGAGCCTACTGGTGATCTGTTTTCTCTCTTTCCCGATGCTTAGATTGCCTGTAACTTGCTTGGATATTTGATTGGTGCTTGGCCAGAGTTTCTCTGGGTGACATGTAGGAATAAACAGAAAGAAGAGAATATCATTTGATTCTGTAAATATTTAGTATGCAAAATTCTGGCTTGGAAATCTAACTACCATATGGTTTTCTACAGTGATATCCCCCACTTCTCCCCACGCTCTTTGGTGATTTAATGAAAAGTATAAATATATGTTTGAAATACAAAGTCTTATCCTGATACCATGCTCCATAATTTCAAGCCCTTTCTTCACATACAGCTGAATCCTATAGTCCTTTCTTGGGCAAGGCTCCCATTGGCATACTTTTGGGAGCATTACCTCAGCCAGGGGCTGAACAAGGGTGCACAGTCTAATTCTTGAGAGGTTATTTTAAAAGAAAAAGTCCAGTTTGAATGCATTTAACAAATATTGAATAACTTGAGTCTGGGAAGAAAAAGAAAAAATGGGTGCAGTGGTGCAATCAAAGGGACATGGGAAAGCCCTGCCAGGCACCTCTTTCACCATTTTGGAAAAAAATAGCTTTATTAGTGTCTACAATTCTTTTGGTCTCCTGTCCCACAAAGCACTTAAGCAAGTGCTTAATTTTTCAGCACCCAGCCATGCCCCCTTACTTTGGCAGAGTTCTCTTCTACAGCATAACATCCTGTAACTGCTTCATATCAGAGAAATTAGAGTAATTGATGATTTGTTCATACTTTCTCTTCTTAGTTTTGTGATGTCCAGCATATTTTTGTAGGAGTTAATGAATATGAATTTATTCTGCAGTAATTACAATTACATATGTTCTTTGAATAATATTAATATATATTCAGATAAATGTAACATAGGGAGATGAGAAGATGGAACCAATTCCACACCTTTCCTTTGGAGGCTGTGAATTAAAGAGCACTTTACAGGTTATAACAGAACTGTTGTCTTCTGGATGATATCTCAGTTTAGTCATTTCTCTGCCTGGCCAAACATGGTACTGCAGACCTTGTGCTCAGCCCCAAGCTGCCTTTAGGGCCAGGGTTAGGGTTCAAAGGCTACAGCTCCAGGGGCACTGCAGAAAGCATGCCAAGGGGAGCATGGCACTGCACCAACGTTGAGCCCTCCCCAGCTTTCTTATCTGGACCAAACATGGTACTTGCTACCTCAGACCCAAGCCACCAAACCTAATCAATACGTGATCTGTAGGCAGAGGACTACATCAGAAGGGCTTATTGATGTCCTTCCAGCTGTAACACTGCTCTTCTTTTCTTAATTGGTGATGAATGATGAATGAGGGGGCTTCCCATGTGCATGCACTTGTCTCCAGGCAAAGAGCGGCACAGGATGGTGAGTCCTGGGAAGTCAGGGGGACTTAGGTTGCTTTAATTTAATTTTCAAAGCTTCCCTCATTTTTTTACTTCATGGTGGCCAGGACTGTGGAATTTGTGCATGTGTGTGCTGAAGTATTCGTCCTGTTTATAGTGTGGGAAATGGGGAAGAATGTGTTTTCAGTTTCATTTGATATATACTGCACGCTTGAGGTTCTATCTTAAATTGAGTTTTCTTTGCTGCTCTGACAAAAAGTGAGACTTTGAAATAAAAGTCTGAGTTACAGAGAAAGCCAAAATAAAAATTGGATTAGATTTGCAAAGAACAAAAATGTTATTCAAAAAGATATGAAGGAAACTGAAGTTGTTTTTTGTCCCTAACACTGTGTCAACTGAAATGTTTTAGTCAGTGTTAAATACTGAAAAGGAAACAATTTAAACCTAGTTTTAAACCAGTTTAATGTCTTAGATTTTCTTCCAATTGTCTAATGTTCTGATGTTGCTGTGTGTAGTTAGTCCATTGTGCTCAGGCACAAGTTACTGTGAGTGAATCACTTTCTAATTGCTTGTGAGCAAACAATACTCTGTATTGGGCATGCCATAGTAGCCTGTGAAGCAACTTAACCCTGTTGTTTCCAATCAGAAAGAAATAATTTCAGGACAGCCGCCCTAGCCCCTAGAGTGAACATAATCTGAAATGAGAATAGAACTAATAAGTTCCCCATTTTGGACTATTATTCCATTTACCAGCTGTGTTTCGTGGTTCCTTAAGAGCAGTGGCCAATGAAGAATTTCTGCATTTAACTCCAGCCCTGAGCTATATCCATAAAGCTGGGTAGCCGCTCCCATTTCAGGGTGGTTTGGTTGTCCTCATGGAAGGAGCTTCTGGGAGGGTCCATCTCCCTTAAGTTTGCCATTTTTTCTGTGTTTTGTTTATTCTTTCCCCAGCATCTTGGGAATGTTTGTATTAACACTTTTTGTGTCAGGTAGGCAAGTACCCTACTCTTCATGGGCAAATACAGCATCTGTCACAGTTAATGCCCAAGACTCCTACTTAGAATTTGATTAATCTGCTTATCCCAAGATATGGGCTATATTCTGTTATTTGCTCTGTAGAAAGGGGCCTGGGGTGATTTGGCAGCAGGTTCAATAGGAGCCAGCAGTGTGCCCTGGCAGACAAGAGAGCAAACTGCATTCTGGGTTGCATCATACACATCATAAACAACAGAGCTGATTGCTGTATTCAGTGTTGGTGCGTCCTCGTCTTGAGCACTGTGAGCAGTTCTGGGTCCCACAATTTAAGAAGGATATCAAGGTCCTTGGAAGCTTCTGAAAAAAAGTCAACAATGCTGATGAAAGGGTGGGAAGGAATGTCTTATGGGGCATGACTGAAGACTCTGGGTTTGTTTAGTTTGAAGATTCTGCACCTTGCATGAGGCAACTCCAGATGTACGTATGGACTGGGGAATGAGATGCTGGAAAGCAGTGCTGCGAAAAGGGACCTGGGAGCCCTAGTTGATGGCAAGTTGAAGATGAGTCAGCAGTACCCTGGCAGTCTGGAAGGTCACCCATGTCCTGGTGGGCATCAAGCAAAGCATCGCCAACCAGTCAAGGGAGGGGATTGTCCTGTTCTGCTCTGCACCGTGGCGGCCTCACCCTGGATATTGTGTGGAGTTTTGGGCACCGCAATATAAGAAAGATATTGAGCCATTAGAGAGTGTCCAGAGGGGGGCAACAAAGATGGTGAAAGACCTTGAAGGGAAGCTGTGTGAGGAGTGGCTGAGGGCACCTGGTCTGTTCAGCCTAGAGAAGAGGAGACCAAGGGGAGACCTCATTGCACTTACAACCTACTTGTGATGGGAATAGGAGCGGCAGGCACTGATCTCTTTTGTGTGGTAACAAGTGACAGGACCTGAGAGAATGGCNAGCAAACTGCATTCTGGGTTGCATCATACACATCATAAACAACAGAGCTGATTGCTGTATTCAGTGTTGGTGCGTCCTCGTCTTGAGCACTGTGAGCAGTTCTGGGTCCCACAATTTAAGAAGGATATCAAGGTCCTTGGAAGCTTCTGAAAAAAAGTCAACAATGCTGATGAAAGGGTGGGAAGGAATGTCTTATGGGGCATGACTGAAGACTCTGGGTTTGTTTAGTTTGAAGATTCTGCACCTTGCATGAGGCAACTCCAGATGTACGTATGGACTGGGGAATGAGATGCTGGAAAGCAGTGCTGCGAAAAGGGACCTGGGAGCCCTAGTTGATGGCAAGTTGAAGATGAGTCAGCAGTACCCTGGCAGTCTGGAAGGTCACCCATGTCCTGGTGGGCATCAAGCAAAGCATCGCCAACCAGTCAAGGGAGGGGATTGTCCTGTTCTGCTCTGCACCGTGGCGGCCTCACCCTGGATATTGTGTGGAGTTTTGGGCACCGCAATATAAGAAAGATATTGAGCCATTAGAGAGTGTCCAGAGGGGGGCAACAAAGATGGTGAAAGACCTTGAAGGGAAGCTGTGTGAGGAGTGGCTGAGGGCACCTGGTCTGTTCAGCCTAGAGAAGAGGAGACCAAGGGGAGACCTCATTGCACTTACAACCTACTTGTGATGGGAATAGGAGCGGCAGGCACTGATCTCTTTTGTGTGGTAACAAGTGACAGGACCTGAGAGAATGGCCTGAAGTTGGGTCAGGGGAGGGTTAGGTTTGCTGTTGGAAAGAGGTTCTTCACCCTGAGGGTGGTTGGGCACTGTAACAGGCTCCCAGGGAAGTGGTCACAGCACCAAGTCTGACAGAGTTCAAGAAGTGTTTGGGCAATACTCTTGGACAGACTGGTGTGACTTGAGAATGGGTGCAGGGCAAAGAGTTGGATTAAATGATCCTTGTGGGCCCCTTCCAACTTGGCATATTCTGTGAGATAAGGAGACTGTGGGGTGACCTCATCACCCTGCAGCTTCCTGTGGAGGAGAGGTGGAGAGGGAAGTGCTGAGTTCTTCAACCGGACACATGGCATGGTTCAAAGCTGCGTCCGTCATGGGAGGTTTAGACTGGACATTAGGAAGTGTTTCTCTACCAAGTGGGTGGTCAGACTCTGGAAGAGGCTTCCTAGAGAGGTGAGCTTTTCAGTGACTCTTGGCCTGCCAGAGTCATTTCGATAATGCCCTAAATAACGTGCTTTAACTTTTGGTCAACCCTGAGGTGGTTGGGCAGTTGGACATGACCATTGTAGGTCAATTCCAAGTCAGCTGTTCCTCTGTTCTGCTCTCCTCTCCTCTGCTCTGCTCTCCTCTCCTTTGCTCTCCTCTCTTTTGCAAAATAAACACAATTCTTCTTCACAGTCATGTCATAAAATATTTTAACATATGTGATGCTAGTGATGGTTTTGTAGCCTTTGTGTTGCACACCTGTGAGACTGTAAGGAAAGATTCACCAAGGGAAACTTTTTTATAGAAGCTTTTTAGGAGATGATCACCATAGGCTAAAAACACTTAGACTAGTAATTACCTCCTTACTTAACGGGATTTTCTAAAAGCTGTTGTAATTTAAAAAAAAAAATAGTGATAAAACTATAATGATTATGTAAACATTCAGTAAAATAACTTCTTCTGTTTTGAGCAGATTTGAGAGATTTTCTAGGGTTTAACCCCCATCTTTCTGTTTAAGCAGTTGTCTTAATGGTAACATAAACAATCTCTATGTAAAATAATTATAGTAATCATAGCTATTCTCTAGAGTACATTGCTGTAATATGCCAAGAAAAGTATTTCCTCTGTGATGATTGCACCTACTTTGACATCTTCTTTTTAAACAACGTTGAATTTTCTAATGTCTGAACACATAGTCCTTAATTTTATAAGCAACTCAGTAGACTTCAAAGGCATATTTCATGAGAGTGAACTAAGTGGAACTAAGGCAAAAATTCATTCTTAATGGCATAAATATATAAACTAGATTTTAGAGAATATCGTCAATTCTCTAGAATTTAGAGAATTCTAAAATTTAACTTGAGAGAATTCAGATATTAAAAATCCAAGGTGGACATCACACCAGGTAGTCCAGAGAAAAATCATGTTGTTTGTTATACAAATAAAGCACAGTTGTGCGATGACTGTGTTTTAATCCTCTGCCTATATAATCTGAAGTTCAAGAAGCCACCTACTCATGGGAAGCATGAGAGTCCTGCTTCCTGTTCAGCCTCCTGTGCACCCATCAAGGGAGCTAGTGTGCAAACATCCTGCAGGCAAATGAATCTCTTAATCACGTGATGTGCCTATAATAAATCTAAAATTCAACTGTGCGTAGGTGAGAAGTACAGTAGTGTTAATAATTACAAGTTGCTTTATGAATAGGAAGGTTCCCCGCTTTTTTCCTTTTCTTCTTTTTATTTAAGTTAGGCTTGTCAGGCCTGAGGATCAAATGGGATTTATCTCCAGATCTAATATAGGACCAGGAATGTCAGTATACATTTGCCAGTGGTCCTACTTGCTCACTAGAGACTTTGTCTTGCAAAGACATGCAGTGATATCAAGACTGCTTGATCTTAGGCATATTTTGGCCAGTTTGCTGAGTTTGGCAAAAAATTTTGTGAAGAGTATTTTTCTTTTAAAAAAAGTAACTCCTGGATTTTGGGTAAATAAAAATCACACAATTTAACATTTTGAACTGTTTAAAAGCATCAAAGTAGCATCTTTTAAGTGCCTCAGTCACTTTGGGAGTTGGGTTTGTAACTCAAGAATCCTTATAAGTCTTGAATATTCTATATGTAATCTGTTGCAAGTGCTGGGAACTTAGCTGAATCAACACTGTACTTCTGATTTTCCAATTGAAAGTGTTCTCAAAATCTTTTTTTTTTTTTTAAGTATTTCAAAGTCCAGAAATCCACTAGTCCTTTTTTGTTTTGTTTTTTTTTTTTTTGGTGGTCAAAAAAGATCCACTTTAGTTTTGCATTAGTCTTCTAATATATATATATTCTATTATATCTGATCCTAATATAATAATATTTTTGCTACATTAAGCTTTCTTCAATCATGCTTGTTTAAAATTTTAAATAGAAGATTCTACTAGGGAGAAATTAATGTAAAACTTCTTGAGTTTTACTGTAGTTAAGCATTAGAGAAACTTTACGGTTGTTAGTTTTTCTTAAACCACACGCTGGGGACCTGACCTTTTACATGGCTTCATGTTGTAGCATTAGTACCTGTTTTAACTTTTTTATAAGGCTACATTCCAATGCTTCTAATCCTATGGTAGTTTTTGGGAAAAGGAATAATTTGCTAGGCCAGGACAAAATAGGAGTTAATATGGGCTTGTCCCGTGCTTCTAGTTTTAAAATTAGGTCTACTGGAGCAATTTGGATCAAAATAGAAATTCAAATTTTGCACTGCCTTTAAAGAGGTGTTTGTTACGGAATGCACTCAGGTGAAGATACCAAAGATCTGTGTATTTCAGTATGTAATGTGGCTTAGCAAGAAACAAAAAATAATTTTTCTTTTTGCGTGGTACATTAATTACTTCTTTTACAGATATAAAGATACATTCACTGAAATATTGTCATGGCTTTTCTGCTGTTGTCAAACTTAAAGTAAAAAATAAATAAACTTTGGGTGCCAAGAATAATCATGAAGAGCTTCAAAGTGAATGATTTAAAATTGTTCTTTTCTCCTGGTTTTTAACCTTTAAGACTGAAGTTGCTTCACATTTCACAGCTTTTCTTTATAGCTGAAAGGGCTGAAAATGGATATATGTATTCTTTGTAAGGAAAAGTCGGTGCCTCTCACAGTTATATGCCTACAGAAGGGGAAACTTTAGGAAAACACTGGATCCCCAGTAGAGATTTGGAAACTATCAAAGTGATATTTAAGTTGTGAAGGACTCTTTTGCAACACTAATAGTGTAACTCCATCTCAGTCTTAAAAGGGGAGTGGTTTTAAGCTGCCTTGTCTCCCACATGGCAGCCTGATTTCTGCTCTGCGAGAATGAATTGAGCGACTGTTAGAGATCTGATTCTGCACAGTGCAGGCAGCCAAGCTGCCAGGGTGGAAACGGTAGTACAGATTTTATATTTGTTCCACATTGCTGCAGACGACAGCATATCTATCATCTTCTGCATCTGACATGTCTTCTTCCCTTCCCTCCCACTGTCGTTGCAATGCCATAGAATTTCTTTCTTTTGCTTCACCATGTAAAAACTCACTCTGATTGCTTTCTGTTTATCTGCAGTCATCTTGTTTCTGTAGTGTATGTGTGTGTTTGCAATCCGACTGCTTCCCGCTGTTAAGTGATGACATTGGCAAGTGATTGCACAACTGAAAGATTCATTGCTATAGCAGATGCAGTTGTGAATGAATAACCAAATCAGATGTAACTTTAAATTAAAAACTCGTCAGTGAAGAGAATAAAGCATATGAATGCAAAAAACAAGGATAAGAACTCTTATAAAGCCTGATATAATTCAAAGGTGAAAGAATACATTTGTACATTCTGTAATAGTAACAATTCATGTAATTAATTAAATGAATTAATGAATTCTTGTAATGAATTTAATGGATTTAATAATAACAGTCATTTAATAATTTTCTTCTAGCTTACAAAGTTTTTTTGTTTGTTTTTTTTTAAATAAAAAACTGATTTTTGAAAGTAAAAAAACCTATTAGCTCTGCATTGAAACCATGCTCATCATGATATACTAGTCACAACCACCTCACTGGGCACAAGTCCTAAAATGTATTTTAAGAGTCATCAAATACTCTTTTTTTTGAGACCTCTGGAAATGTTCAGAGTGACTAGAAAACTAAGAGAAATAAAATCAGGTATGTTAAGGCATTTTCTATATGCAAAAGAAAAGAGAAAGTGGCTGAATGAATAGGAAATTTTTGTAGACTTTGTATTACAAAGTAAAGATGCTCTGGGCAAATGGTGAGCTAATGTGAAATAGTAGTGTTAAGTGGTGAATAGCTAATCAGAAAAATAATAGAGAAAATAAGTGAGGTTTCTTTCTTTCAGAAAATAATATTTTTGTTGAAAAAATTAATCTGACTCTGGAAGAGAGCTCCACAATATAGCATTCTTCCCATTTTTTTGACATGAGTGAATAGTCTGTACTGACTCTTCCAAGCAGCCAGTAAATATTCTTTTCCATATGCATATGATGAGAAAAGTGGAATGGAGGTTAGCACCCCCAATTCACTGGGGACTCTTGTGGCCTCTGCACATTGTCAGAATGCAAAGGAATATATATTGTTATTATGAAACATAGATGAATTGGAACTTACTGAGAAGCCAAGATTTCCCTTCATGGTCTACCATTCAGAGGAGAAAAAGACATCTGGGAGGAAAGAAGAGATGCAGTACTCCATGCTGACATCTGCTCCAGTTCAGTGCTGCTAGAAACCGGATCAGTCTCCCTCATATTTCATTTCCGTCTGTAATCTTGACCAATAATTTTTAATTGGTATCAGCTGATCATGTGTCTCTCTCCTTCCATGGCAAAAGAAGTGAGCAAAGAACTTTATCTTCCTGCTCTTTCCTGTCCAAGAGATGATAAAACTTTGAAAGACAAGTATCTCTTTTAATTTTTCATGAAGTCTCTGAAACGACCTCCTAGTCAATCTCTTTTCATTATTTCTGTTAGGCTTTGTTTGGTTCTTTGGATTTTTTTTTTGAAACTGCCGTGGGAATACATGTAAGCTGAGATACAGCTTTGTCCATCACAGCGTTATTATGATTTTTTATCTGTTGAATCAGCTTTGTTCAAGTCTGTATTCTAGGTGAAGGTGCTTGGAGAGAACCTCTGCAGAGCAGTTGCTGAGTCAGAAATAACACATGTGCTGATATATCCCTTTGCAAAATCATGCTCATAGATCAGATCTTCAGCTCCAGCTGCTCCCTCAGTCCTGTCTCCACTCTAGGACTTCCTCTGGTAATGTTGGTGTTTTGCAGAAGCAAACAGTATGATTTCAACAGAAGGAATCAGCTAGGCTTTTTATGCCATTCCCATTCTCCGTTCATTGGGAATGCTACAGGCTCTAACTTAGCAGGCTCAGTTTGCACGTTTGCAAAGCATTGATTGCCCTCTCAGTTTTAAATGGCATATTAATAATATGAGCATGTGAGGATGATTTTCATTAGTGATCAGAAAGAGGGTGATTCCTCTTGTTAGTATGATCAGCCAGAGGTCTGAAACCAAATAAATGGATTAGTTTTAAGGTAGATAGCATTGAAGTCTGTGACAGAAAGATGACAGTAATTAAAATCAGTGCTTTCAGAAAAAAAGTAAGAGACTTGTGAACCCCCTGTATTCAATGCCAGTGCAGCCTCACCTTGAGCCCTGTGTGCATTTCTGGGCCCCACAGTTACAGAAGGATGCTAAGGTTCTTGAATGTGTCCAGAGGAGGGCTGCAAGGAATGTCCTGTGGGGAGCATCTGAGGACTTTGGCCTTGTCAGCCTGTCAGAGACATCTGGACAATACTTTTAGTAACATGCTTTAACTTTTGGTCAGCCCTAAAGTGGTCTGACAGCTGAATGAGAAGATCATTGTAGGACCTTTTCAACTGAACTGTTCTATTCTATTCTATTCTATTCTATTCTATTCTATTCTATTCTATTCTATTCTATTCTATTCTATTCTATTCAGACACTTAGATTTTCAAGAGAGAGAACTGTGGAAGGCAGTCAATCAATCCAGCAAATGTTAGCAGAGCACAGTATGCCAGTTTTCATTCTGATACTTCTCTGCCAGCCTTTGCCACAGGGGTGTTATACTGGCTGTACATTTATGACAGGAGAATTCCCAAATCCCACGATGGCAGCCTTTAATCTTTTTTATGTGACACCAGTGGTTAAACAAACAAAAAGACTTAATAATGTGCACAGGTGGGGCTTAGATAAAACCAGAGAGACAACTAAAAGATCATGAGGCACAGGGTTGTAAATCAAATAGGTAAATTTACTTTCCACTAACAACTGCAGCATATGTGCAGTCAGCAACCCAATGAGATTAAAGGGGAATGAAGCTTGAAGTAGAACAGGGATATTTTTAAGAACTTAACAAGAAAATTATTCACTTCTACCACATTGAAACCAAAAGCTGAATCATGTGTGATTATTACTCTGTGTCATTGCTAACAGCATGCTACCACAGTCTAGGTACTTTGCAAAAACAAGAGAAATCTCATGTCAGTTAGGTACCTACAGACTAATAGATGCTATGACAAGTAAAGGAATATTATGTAATAGAAGGAAGGAAGTTATGACAGAGCAGTCTTTAACTGAGGCTTCATCAGTACTGTTAGATTTGGTACCTCACATAATGTTCTCATTGCTAAAGTTTCTCTGTGCTTGGACAATTCCCATGTAGAATCCTTGCACCTCTGAATCATGTCATTGTGTCATGTTGATCTGATAGTCTGGGCTGTCTCAGCATTAGCATAAGGCCCTCTTGGAAATCATCGCCATTCAGGAGGAATCTTATTTATCCAACTGTTTAAGTTTTCAGGTTGCTCGTTTCCTACCACCCCCTGTGCTTATTTTCTTTTCAGCCAAATTAATTTCAGCTAATTTTTCTCATGCCATTTAACCTAGGGATTCAAAGGAAAAGGACATCTGATAGAAGGTATTTTATGGCCTGCGTTGTTTGAGCACTTGAGTTGTGACACTGTTGTCAGTGTTTTTCTTGGCACAGCCCAGCCTCCTGCAGTACAGTGGTGGCTGGGAGCAGTACAGTGGTAAACTCACCAGCAGCAGAATGTGAGTCAGTCCTTCTTCTAATCTGGAGAGCCATCAGCATTGCAATTAGTATCCAAAAACTCTCAAAGATGCATGCTTAACAGTTTGGATTTGTGTTTTATTTTGGTCTTGTTGTGTTTTGCTCATGAATAAATCACGTGAGATCTCCAAATAGCCATTGTAACATGAAGTGCAAGGAAGCCTGTGGCCAGTGGAGTACGAATGTACCACGTGCCACGTCTGAGCCAGCTGCTGCAGTCTGCTGACCTTGGGTACCCATCCAGCTTGGAGGTAAAAGTGTGAGCACCTCAGCTCCTTTTTGCCCAATTTGGATCTGCACAATCCTTGTTTTCCCAATGTTCAGACAAGGTGAGAATCTCCCACAGTGGCAGAACAGACCACAGTTGCCTCCCACACCTGAGAGAGGTCTTTGGTTGACCACTTAGCATCAAACAGTGCAGGGAGCTAGTACTCTCTCCTTCAATGTGTATGTGGGATGTTTGCCACCCAGGGATTGTGTCATAGGCTCCATTTACAGAAAAAGAAACACCTAATGGCATTGGGACATCTAATTTACCACTGATTTTTACTGCTCTTCTTTTTTGACTTGATGCTGTGTTGAACAGATCCACCAAGGGGAAATATAGATGTTTCTTTTGGCCAGTTTTAATGGCAATCAGCTGGGGGTTGAGGAGAGATGTCGTGCACACGCACAACGTGGCTGGATCCTGCTTCCAGCAATGTCTGCATGCTTTTGCCTCTAAACCACTGGGATTTTCAGGTAGGTAAGGAAGGTTACGTGTTTGCTTCTGTCCTGTCCTGCTTGATGTTTGACACTGTGACGAGAAAGATGTTCATGACCTGAGCAGGCAGCATAAACTGGGAACTGTTTCATGTGGAAGAATTGAGGATCTTGGTGAATGGTCCTATCCTTGCAAATGTGGCACTTGGATAGTTCTGAATTAGAAATGGATCTTGGGGGGTGGTGGAGTCTGCTATGCAAACACTGAAGTGCAGTGGGCACTTCAGCTCAAACCATGGCCTTTCCTCTGTATTGAGGATAATTTGGCTTTGCTAAGTGACAGTAATTTGCAGTCACTTGCTGCAATTGAGTGAAATATTCCCTCCTCATCTGCAGCTGACTGGAAAATCTAGACATATCTTTTACTTTCTGTAAATTACTTCTGTAAATTTACTTTCTGTGATTATATTATATACTAGCTATAGAATGAAATGGAAAGTAGTCTGAAATGATGATTTGTTCATGCTCCAACTAATGAAAGCTTCAGATATAGGGAGCAAATGTATTTTGAAATAATCACTGAATGTCAGTCTGCTTCCAACTTTTCAGCACATTCTTTTAGTCAGGGATACTGTAGAACATATGGATATCTGTATGCCTTTATGTAAACACTTTGCTGTCAGTCCCTGATTATTTATGAGCGTTATGGGCAGATGTAACTGAGAATGTTTTGCAGCAATCAACAACTAATGAATTAGTGCTTTAGCCACATTCCTATACATTGTGTGCGTGTGAGAAGTGTGTGAGAAGCATGTATAGTTGCAACAGAAAGTCTCTTTGAAGATTTAAGACCAAAATTCTATTATAGCTGAGGTGTCCTTGGGTCTCTTCTACCCACTTTGGCTCTGCCTCCATGTAGGATCACATTCCTATTTTGACCTGAAATAATTTGTGCTGCAGATGGGTTTGTCATTTCCACCACTGTGCTGTGGGGCTGGCATGCACAGTGCCATGGGTGTGGAGGGGATTGTGCTCACTTCCTCTTGGCCATGCAACAGCTCCTGCTCCACATTTGGAGTTGTGGGACACAAGCAAAGCGAGCTGGATGTCGTGCTGTCACAAGGCTGGCAGTAGCGCAGCTGAGCACTTTGCGTGCTGACTGCTAAATCCCTGCTGAATTTTATGTCTTTTGCGTGCTGTCCTGGGCAAGCTGGAGTTTGACCTTTATTAGAAGATCAATGAACAAAAAGAAATAACGGGTGCTTTAAAAGAAGAAGAATTGCCATGAACCAATGTTTTACATATTGCAGATATCCGTAATTTCTCAATGTTGAATGTTTTATGCAAGCAATGAGGCACCAAAATCTTGGCAATGTAAGTTTAGTTTCAAATAACTGCTCTCTGTCTGCATAGTAGTGTTTGGAAAGCAAATGTTTGGTTAATACGTGGTTAAGCACTTTTGCAATACAGAGCGTGTTCTTCATTGAAAGGTATCTTTCCTGAAAAAGCAAAGTGTACTTTTGGTTTTTGAATCCATGCAGACATAGTTTGTAAGCAGTGATTTAGATCTTACAAATACTTCAGGAGCCCTTTGAACTTGTATGTTGGGTAGGTCAGTGCATGCTAAATATTTTTATAAGTTTTCTATGCATTTTTGTTTCCCTCTTCCTCCCACGCATTTACTTTGTATGACCAATATTCCCTGAAAGTGCAACTTCAGATATTTTGGGTAAATCACATGGCATGCTCTGCATAAACTGAGTCACATTAAGCAGTGCAGGAGTAAGAGTGAGCATGCATAGCACTGTGGATATTAGTATTTCCAAATTAGTATTTTATTTTTTCAATATAATTTATTTTCAATTTGTGGGTGAACATAAGATAGGGGAAGGACTAAAGGCAGACCTGCCAGTGCTCAGCAACTCACGTACTTTACCCATGGCACAGGTTTGCCCTGAATGTGATGTCCAGGTTGCCATGTGAACCAACATCATAGCTAACTTGTCTTTTGCACCAGCAGGGACAAGGCATGAATATAGACTGTGTGCATACTGTGTTCACTAGTTGTGTCTCAGAGCGGGTCTGCAATCCTCAGACCCAGATAAGTGAAGTGTGAGTTTCCCCGCAAAGTACAGAAGCAGGTATTTCTTCCTTAATTTAAACTGAGGGAGGACAAGGCACCTCTTTAACTAGTTTCTAGATGCAGCTATCCCCAAGACCCACTTCCTACAGCAAGGATCAGCAAACACATCTCTAAGGCCATCTGGTTGGTAACCTTTGGTACCCTCAAAGTTTCCACTATTTTTGGATCACAGAGAGGATACTAGTGATAAACAAATGAATCACTTACAGTACTGCATAACACCTGTGTAATACTGCCAGTTGGTGTTTCCAGAGGTCCATGCATATGATTCGTGGGTCTGTTTTGCCTCCAGTCCAAGTGATTACAGTTGCAGATGAAGCCTGTGGGAATTCATCTGTAAGCATCTGCTGTGATGCATAAATTACTCTGAAATATTAGATCCAATTAGAAATATCAGATGTTTGACAGTGATCAAACAAGATGAGTGGAAAGTATTAACATTTATGCATCTCTTCCTTAGTTTACCGCTTGTGAACTGTTAATAGAGGGTTACCTTTTTTTAAAATTAAATTAATTAGAAAGTAAACAGGTGCTATAGAAAACCCATGAAGGGAGAAAAAGTGTATGAATGTATGGAATGATGTAGTATGCAAGAATAAGACTTTTGATAAGTTTTTAAAACTATAATAACAAATAACCTTTAAAATACTTTGTTAACCCAGTATTCAATAAAAAAAATCAAGCTTTTTACAGTTCTTTAATCTGGAAGAATTGTCTAATTTATCATCTAATGTAGACTTAACATTGTGATACGTTACTGATGCTGAATTAATTTGAGTTCTGTTTAAGAAAGACTGGTTGTTCTTTTTTTCCCATTTCTGTTTATTTGTAACAAAATAGTAAATGTTTAGTTTGAAGACTATTGCTTTTCATTCTGTATGTGGACTATCTTATATATTATGCATGGTGTTTTACTATATGTGTTACTATATATTTTACTTTTTCTTCTATTTAAGCCATTGCAATTTGAGTTCTATTAGCTCCGCTTCTTTTCTGATTTTATTCTATAAACCTGAAATAAAGAGGAAGTTAATGTGTCTGCCATTCTAAAGAAATGGAATCAGGCCAGGTGTGGGAGTGTTAACACTTCAGTGTTCACCAGAGCTTTGTGCATTCAGTAGAAGTTGAATAATTGTAATTTGTGAGAAACAGTTATTCTAGAAAGGCAAAAAATGAAAATTTTATTTTCAGAAAACTGACATGTTGATTTCTAGAGCACCAAACAATAATGTTTTTTTGTTTGACTCCTAGTGAGTGTACATGAAGTAAGAAAACAGTTTTAACCTGTATGTCCACAGATAACTCTATTCTGAATGCAGATCAAGTGAAAAATTTTACTTAGTTTCTTTAGCATCAGTGAACATTAGCAATGGACCAGGGCTGGACAGTCCTAGAAAAAGTCTGCATAAATACAGAAAATGAAGATGATCCCTTTCTAACTGTGATCCACTGCTGAAAACAGCAGTGGAACACAGATTGTCTGATGAGGAAACCGCTCTATTAGGAGTCTCTTGATATGATAAACAATTTCATGTTTTGATGCAAAAATCATAAAATTCCTTTAGTCCTACAAAACTTGTTTTTGTTAGAGAGGAACTCTTGCAACCCTAACTTGTAGTAGTCTGTTGCCTTAAAAAATTGTGTGCAATTTAATTTACTTGGTTAAGGGAAGGTAAAAAAAAAAACCAACCTCAAACCTCTAATCCCTTGTTTTGGGGGGT
>VWZF01003203.1:578794-651821 GCA_013396755.1 Sclerurus mexicanus
GTGTTTGGGGGGGTGGGGGGGGGGGTCCTGGTTTTTTCTGCATGCTACGAGATAGAAGGAAAGACATGGAAAATATATCTAAAGTGTCCATTTACTGTAATTACATTTCAAAATACATTTCTGGCTGAGTTATAGACTTTCATCAGTGGTATCTACTACAATTAAAGCTGCCCCATAGATAAATTATTTAGTTTAGGTGAATAAATTATGCTTTATTAGTTGTAGATCAAGGGCTATGACCAACTCATTGTACACTGTGATTCTTGCAGGCATTAAAAAAACTGTTGCTCTAGGAGATCTCCTGAATAGGTTTCCTGTTCTTCTGTTTTAACTTTGTAGTTTGAAAGTCTCTTTTAGAGCAAAGAGCACAATGCATAGTCTGTTATCAAATGCAAAATATGACCATGTGTGAATGAGCAAATAAAGTGAGAAATGTTTGTGGTATGATTGCAGTATTTGCCATTCTTTTTTGTACTGCCAGAGATAACAAGTGGGAATAACTGATTTTTGTTTTAGCTTTTGCTGTGAAAAACTGGGGAGCAAATTGCTTGAGGTTGAATGAAGCAGTTTATTATTCTGCTTTGCAGAAGAATATACATCTCTCTATTTTCAAGTGATCTTTTGTTTCTTTTTTGATTATCACATTGAGGTCAATTTGTTTTCCTTTTCCTGAGGAAATGGGAACAGCATCCATTTGTGACTGGTTTTGGTGAATAAACTATTCATGTGCAGAATTTTTTGCTGCTCTGTGGTTAGGTATCACTGTTCAGGTTCTCTGTTGCTAGCCTGAACTGTATGCTACATCTTTCACAACAAAAGTGCTGAATTATTTTGAAAGATCAGAAGCACTTGGTTTGGAAAGAAATGTGAGCTGAACCAGAGGCAGGGCTCCCACAGGGGTCTCCTGGGTTCTGGAGGGCGGGATACATAAAGGAAGACCCAGCGTGGCTCCATGGGAGTACAGTGTGAGGAAGGAGAACCTGGTGCAACTAAGAAGTGCTGGTTCTTGAAGGCTACCACTTTTTAATTTGTTTGAATGTGAGTGACCTCAGAAATAACGCAAAATTAATTTTTGATGAGACACCAGACCTGTGTACAGGAAAAAAATCACTTATAGAAGTATTACATAGAAGCAATCTGATCCATTTTTCAATATGAGACTAGCAAATTTATACTGTTCTTACATTAATTAATACGAGATTCAGAGTGTATTGCAATTCTTTCTAAAAATACCTAAGTGAAACTTTCAGAATCAAGAATTAAGATTTTTTTTTTTGCCAGGTATTTTATAAAACCACTTTAATAGGCAGATTTCAGCGTAAAAACCAGGACTACTGAAACGAATTCATTAATGTTATTGTGAAACTTGGGTACACAGTTGTTGGGAATTAGGTTTGTTAAACATGTACTTTTTACTATTTTCTGCCAAAGTGCAACCTTGATCAGCTAATCTTTAGTCACGGTGAGAGCCACTTTACTGCAGATGAACGGGGACTCACGTCAAGCTGGTCTTTTCTGTAATGTTAACCAGGTCGGCTATGCTCTCATGGGTCGCTCCGCTCTACAGCGTGCTTTGCTTGTAGCACTGCCACAAGAAACATGCAGAAAATCCGGCAACGACTTTGCCATCTAACTCTTTTACAAACCTTTCAATTACTTACTTCATTTTTTTTCTCTGCTTCAGTACAACTGAAAGCCATTAGCAAAATACTTTCAAGGTACTTAGCTGCCATATAGTGCATTCAGGGTTAAGCTTTTGAAACAAACATTAAAGCCAGCTTTCTGATCACTTACCTTATTCCCACGTTGGGCATACGTTATTTTGCAAGATACACATCAGTGGAAAAGCTGGGTCAGCAGCAGTGATGGAAATGTTGGATTTGATCTTGGACACATGAGCAGACCAGCAAGGATCCTGACAATGATTGTATTGTAATCATATTAGAGACTGTTTTGGTACTCTAGGCCTGCAGTTAATCAGAGCAGTTGCATGTAACTCCTTCAAAAAGAGGAATTTTTAGGCTTCAAAGCTGCTAGTGTTACAATGAAGAAAGACTAGAGGTGATCTCTTCCTTTGCGTCTTTAAAAAACCCATCAAGTTTTCTATCAGTTCAGGCTATCAAGAGCTAGTCTAGTGCACTCAGCTGTGCCCAAGGAACTATACAGATTTCTCAGCTGTCCTCAGAACTGATTACAGACATAAAGCTCTATAAAAAGTAAAATTAAAATTGGAGTTACATATTTAAAATACGTTGAGTTCACACTTTCAAATTATTAAGAATATATCCTCTCATTAATAGTTAAAACTTTAGTATGTCCATGCAGGAGCTCAATAATCTGTTCTTTGTGTCACTAAACCTGAATCCAAGCTCTTCCTTTTAACAGTGAACCAAATGATATCACATAAAGTCATCCATAAAGTCATGTTTCCTAGTATAAACAATTAAATCGGCACAATGAAACAGTGCAAATTTTTTCCTACATAAAAATCATCATGCCTTACAAATCTTTCAGAGGAGAAAAAACATTTTTTTGGCAGGGATCAAACATGTTAATTAGCATTAAACATTTGTACTGAAATACTAGTACTTAAATACCCAAAAAGGTATTAAGGTAGCTTGGTTGAATAAAATGTATTAGCAGTTAACATAATAAAACATGTTAAAATGTTGAAGACTTTCTGGTTATTCCTCTGTGTGCTAGGAAGTAGGATTAGGGCACATTTAGGGGTGACATGAATGCTCTCTTGTCTGGGTGGACATCCTGATCCTTGGTGGACCTGGATGCCTTTTTCTTTGAAAGGAATTCCAGAAAAGGGATTGTTTTTCATGCACATGGATCTTCCAAGTACTCAGCTGAAAACCTTCCTGTTGAATTCCTGCATTGCTCTCGACAAAATTGGTTCTGAACTGGGTTAGTCAAAATACTAAAATATGAATGTGCAAGCTCCCAGCGAATAATTACTTATTCTGTACTTCTGGAGAGCAAAAATATCTGTCTGTCTAGAGTTCCTCGATCATCTTCATATTTCCCGTATTGGCAAGGTTTCTTATTACTTGGGGTTTGGGGTTTTTAATTTGCCTTGCACGAAATTTCTGTTCCAATTGAAAATGTCATTAGAAGTAACAAATGTTTCTTTGTTTTTTTTGTTGTTTTTTTTTTCATCCCATACAGTGTGAAAGGAGCAGATGCTGGGAACGTGATCAGACTATTTGTACCAGATATTGGGATGTTCATTGCTAGTCTGACAATATGGCTCATCTGCCGCAACATGTTTCAGAAGCCAGTATCCGAGGATGCAGCACAGTGCAACATGCAGTTTGAAAATGAGGAAATGGTATCAAATACACATTTCTATCTGTATGACTTTTAGTGAGCTTTGGCATTTCTGTCTGAGATGTGTTCTGAAATGGTTTCATGAGGACTCGGTGTGTTAAAAAGCAAACTTACTTCCAGGAAACTAAATGATTTGTTTTAAAGTGGAAAAGCTGAATTTATTAGCTTGAGGAAACAAAGCAGAGTATGAAAAGTGGTAGGTATGTTACAGGATTTTTCAGATCATTTTGAGTTAAGAAACGATCATGACAGTTGACCACAGGTTGTTCTTCACCAGAGCTGCTGGTTAAGTCTGACAAGGTTGTTCTGCTACATATAGAGCTCAGTTTCTTAGCATCCTTATTTCCAAATGTTTTATCCAAGAATAACAGCGGCATCTGAGTGATTATCAGAAATTACTCTTAAGAGAAGAAAGACTGTCTATTAAGTTCATGGAAGGAGTTACCTAAAACTGTGGTCGTACTGAGTGAGCTTGAGGATGATTTGGGGAATGACTTAACTGGAAGTGTTGATGTGTGTGCTGTGTATTTTACTAGTGGGAAGAATAGCAGAGGTACTGAATGCAGAAAAATCCACAGGAAGAGGAAAACAATTTTATAATATAAAAAGCCACAGTGGGAATTCAGCCCAGGGTGCAGAGAAATTCTTGCTACTAATCTTAACATGTTTTTTATCAGACTGTCTAGTGCGCCTTGGGTCTCATTTTCTGTCTTCTTTTACATATGGGTGGAATGTTTTTTTCTTCACTCTCAAAACTCTGGTTTTAGGGGAGACAATTTCAACTTGCTCATTTCAAATAGAAGTGGAACTTTGAAGTGGGTAAAATATTTAGGGGGGATCAGTTGCCCGTTTTGGTGCCAGTGTATAGAGTAAAAAGAGGCCTCTCTGCGTGTTGCCATGTTGTCTGGATTGTGGCAGTGCCAGAAGCTGGTCAGGTTTCTAGTACATGAGAGATCGGTATCAGGACTGTGCTTTATACTCAGTTGCAGTTGGATTTCTTATGGGCTGTCCTGGCAGCTGAAGATTGCCTGGAGGCTGCAGCTTTTTAACTACACATTGGAGGACATGTAGGTTTGGTCTGATGAGCGAATGCAAGGTTTTGTTTCTCCTGGAACCTGGTTTTATCAGCTTTAAATCTGCTTTATCGTTGGAGCTGTGCAAAATGGATTTAGCAGCAGGCCAGAACCTTGGGCTATACCCAGAAGTGGAGATGTCTGAAGTATTAAGAAGTGTGGCTTATTAGCATGGTTTGTGTTCAACCCTCTTAAAAGAGTTTCATTTTACCAAAGTGGGCTCTAACACATTTCTTTGAAGCCCTTGATCTCCTGAAAGGAAAGCATGCACATGTATAAAACAAGAGTAATCTGATGGCAGAAATTCAGAAGAAAAATAGAAGGCCATGCTTAGGTTCCTCTGAACCTAGATGATGACGTTTAGATATTCGCTTTTAATTTGGTTCAGAGGTGAGCCTGAGCCTGGAGTCTGGGTTAAGGGAGCTCAGTCTCCTGGAGAGGATGGGTGCTGGCTTCCAGGCAAGGTTCAGTAGTCATTTCACTTGAGTGCAAGGAAAAAACTGAGCTAAGAAACACTAATCAAATAGCACAGAGTGTGGCTTTATATTGGGCTAACGACCTCAAGGCAATCTACTAATGCAACTAAACAGTCAAGATTATTCCATAAAGGAAGAGTGGGGGGGGGAGAAGAAAACTCTGACTGCAAAGAAATATTAATACTGGGCAAATAGAAATATGCATAAATATATATTTTACTTCTTTGCATCAAACCCCAGTGAATATTATTTATGTTCTGCAAACTGTATGTATTACAGACTCTTTAGTGAACACAGCAGCTGTGTTTAGATTTGGTGACACCCAAAACTCTAACACAGGCATTTTTTTAAAAAAGGGATAATATTTTCTGTTATGTGAGGTGATCCCAAATGCTTTAAGGAATTCTGATCTTCACAGCTGAAATGATGATTCTGCATCAGAATAACCTGCTTGTTTTTTAAAGATTGAGTGAAATGGAGAGTGGAAAATTAAATACCTACTAAACACGTTTTTCCAAACTTCAGTTTTCTCTTTCTAGGTGTCTACACAGAACATCCTGGAATCATTTCTGCTATTTAGGAGGAGGTGGCAGAAGCAGCTGAATCTTCTAAGAATATGTATTTGGCAGGACTGACTGTAAGGAACTTAATGCATATGCAGAGCATGCAGCTGAGTCTCTGCATTTGGGAGAATATTGGCATGGTCTAAAATGAGTCCAAACTGTGTAGGTTTCACATAATTTTCAATTCTTCCTTGGTACCGTACACTGGGAAAGGGAAGACTAAGTGACCAGTTCTTTGAATTCTGCATTAGCCAACTGATGCCTGTGGCTGTGTGTTATTGCATCTCATTACCCAATGCTGTAACTCCATTGAATTAGAAAACACAAAATGACTTGCAGCAACAATTGTCCTCCAAAGAGACATTTCAGGGAAAATAGTGAGCTTAGTGTGCCCCTCCAAGCGAAATAGTCCTGGGTTTGTTAGAACAGCCCCATAGCCAATTGTAGAGTTCAAGAGCTTTTGCTGAGAGTCCCTGCCATCAGTCACCAGATATTTGTGAAACGAGATTTTGTTAAGAATGCATCAGCTGATTTCTACAGGCTTAGCAGAACCATAAGAGAGGTAATTTTTCAAGTTGCTAGATGCCTAGCCACAGATGGTTCTATAAATCAAGAAATTAGGACTATGAATTCCAGGCAAAAGCAGTGTGTCTTTCAGCTTTACCTTTTTGCATTAAATTATTTACATTGAATGATTCTCAGACCTCTTTGCTTTAGGGGAGAGTGAAATACTATCAAAATAGGCTTAATTAGCAAAGAAAGGTTAATCTATTGCTCCTTCCAAAATTTCTGTATAGGAACACCTGTTAAATCATTGGTTTAGTACTGCTAAAATTGACCTTTTCAAAGATCTGTGTGAGCCCTTCACATTTCAGGTGATATATGGGCATACTGTAAAAATGTCTGGAGTTGAGTAGCAGTTTGTGATACTCAGTTATGTGCTGTATTTCGGCATGGCAGTAATCTCCAGAAACCAGCCATAGAGTGCGATTGCCCCTGAATTGAGATGCAATTCAAAACAAGAAAAAGTATCAGAATCCAAATTAAGGACAACAAGGATTTATTGAAAAATGGATGTCTTTCTTCATTACACTGCATCCAACTTTAAGGGAAACAGAAGTCCATCACAAAAGTGTGTTCTACAGAACAGAACTGGGAGGAGGAGGCTTTGAGGCAGTGAGACTCTCAATTATTTTGTAAGTAACGCTATCCCAGGAATAAGCAAAGAGTGTGGTTTTAATTAACAGTGAGTCATGAAGTAGGAAGGTCTGCCAGATACCAGGCTGCAGTCCAACTCATTACCACCCCTAAATGGTTGCACACTTGGAGCAAACGTGTCTGCAGGCCCTTTTTATTAGAGCTCAGAAAATTTAAAGCAGGTGAATTCAGCTGGATACAGGCCCGGATTGGAAATGCCGAAAAGCAAAATGCCAGTCACAAGGTGTAAAAGGTGGAAGAAAATAAGAAAGAACAGTTAGCTCACAGCTGCAGCTGAAAGTACGACATTTTTGATTTGGTGCAGATGGTGGTTTATGTGCCAAAATGCAGATACAGTATATACAGTCTGATAGGTATTAGAAAGGAAGTAGCTTTTTCTTGAGACTGTGGATGAATTGCCCAGTGTTTTAAGTACCAGTGGCAGGGAGGAAAGTCATTCTTCAATTGCACAAATTAAACTTTAGAAGAGGTGTTGATCTTAATTGAAAAAAAAAACAGTTGTAGTCTCCTCCCATGGCTTTTGCTGCCTTGCCCATTCAAGCTTGTTTTTCATCCATGATCTCCTACAAAGCAAATAGGACCACTGGGTCTCTATTTTGTCCCATAATCTGAGGCAAGCTTGGTTCCAGAGTCTCCACCCCATTTCTTTTCTGCAGAAGGCAGAGATTTGTTTGGGATCTCAATAGGGAAAAAAAGGAAAAGAGGAAATTGCTTTAAAATTAACTAGTTTGAGAAGACCATGAGGAGAGCTTGGCCTGGAGTCAAGGTACTGGACTGGAATCAGGGGGACCAGCATGGCTCTCGCTTCGGCCACAAACTTGGTTTGTGTCCTCAAGTCTATTACTTCATCTGTCTCTCTGCGTCTGTGTCCCTTGGCACATGGAAGCAGTAAAAATGCTCGTTTTCCTATCTTTGTCTTTCTAAACAGTGACAGGGCTATTTGTCCTACGCCTACACTGGGCACGTAGTACATTGAGAGCTCTCATTTGGTCCAGGTCTCCAAGTGTAACTGCAATACATACAGGACAAGACAGGCTCTGAGAACTGCACACATCCCGTGCCTTGTCCAAGGACATTCTAGCCTAGAAATTGCCCATTTAGACCAGTATCCTTATCTTCAAAGTAGCTGGTACCTGCTTAATAAGGACAGTAAGAGAATACCCTTTTTCCCAATCTCCAACATTAAAATTTATGCTGGTCTCTCCTAGTGTGAGAATGACTTTAATCCTAAAACATGTGGTCTCAAATCCCTTCCAAAAAAAGTTGTTTACAATTATAGCTATTCTGGATAATCTTGTTAAACATATAATTACCCAGACCCTTTTAAAAGCTCATTAATTTCTTGGCTTCAGTGGTATCATGAAGCAAGGACTTCTACGATTTAATAAGTGCTCTCTGATTTTATTTTTAATTTAACACTCTTTAATTTTATGGAAGGTCCCTTGTATTACATGTTATAAAACAGAGTGAGATGGTATAAGGGAAGTCAAATGTATTTATTATCTTCCATATTTGTCCTTGTAAAGGTAAGCAATCTCTGTTCTTTCTTTTTTTTTTCAATTTCTTCTGTCGTTTTAGTTACTTTATAGTTCTGCAACATTCTTTTGAGCTACAGGGATCACAGTTTCTTGGCATTTCAGGGAAGGTCGTCTCTTAATTTAAATGATAATATTATGACATTTGTTATGAGGTTCAGAGATTTTGGGGTTGAACAATTCTATTAGTGTATTACCTGTTTGGATATCCTATATAATATGGACAATTGGTTCAGCTTAGAGTGCAGCACTGAGAAAAGTCTGATGTCCCAGTCTTTGCAGTTGCTAGCACCTTGCCATTTTTCTTTCTTCATATTCGGAGATTTCCTTTGATCAGTCTACAGTGATGCCCATGACCCTGTCTACACAACCATCCGATTTTTCTTAAAGCCTGTGATGGTATATTTCTACTAAGATGAATTATTGGTTTGTGTTTATCTTAATTTGATTTTAGCCGTATCAAATATTCACCTGACCTGATTAGCTCTCATTGATATGGGAACCTTTAATCCTGATTTCTCTAAATATTGTGTTCTCATATACAACTTTTTCTCGTTCAATATTTGCTTCTCTTCAGAGACAGAAAAATATGGATATTGTAGGAAATATTGTGGAGAAAGAACTTCTTGGGATTGGAACTTTTTGGCTTCTTTGAGATTCCTGATGACACCTCTTTTATTTCTTTTTTTTCTTTTTGTTGTCATCTATATTTAGCACAGCATTGGCTTACCTTTTTTAATTGGTCATAAATGTTTCTTTGGTTCTGACCTCTGGAGAAAAGGTCCAAACCCACTTGGTCTTAGTGTGCTTTGAACATGGTGTAAGTAGTGTTTAATACCTTATTTCTCTGGTTTAAAAAGAGTAGATGAGGCTCCCTTATCTCTTTGCTCGTGATGTTTGTAGTGCTGAAGTTTGCCAGACCTTACACAGCTGCCTCCCTCGGTAATAATTCTCATGCATCTCATCTTAACAAGGGTCAAAAGTTTAGAAGGTACATTAGCTTCTTGGTTTGATGCACATGTCTTTGGATAAGTCTTAACAGAAATACGTAATTATACTACAGCAGGCTACAGCTACATAATATTACGTAGTGCATTGCATTATGTATCACCAAATGCTGTTAGCCTGTTGGACGTGAAACTTCAATGTGCACGAAACTTCAATGTGCACCTGTCTTGTTTCGGTTAGAAACATGACATGATGCAATTCTTCTTGCGGCAACTCTTCACTGTGGTTACTAACAGTTCTTCATTCCAAATTTTGACGTGCGGAGTTGTTAACCAGGAGCTGAAAATCCTGGAATACTAGTGCCTTTGAACAGCCTAACTGATGAATAACAAGTACAAGAAGGAATCTCCTGGCTCACGGAATTGTCTGCTGCTATTGCAGGCATCTGTATCACACAATTCCCTCTGGAAGGTAGGAAGCAGCATCTTGAAAACAGGACAGTTTTTCTTCATCCCATTGCTCCTGAAATGACCCTGTTCTGTAATTTTGCTTTTCTGGTGGTTAGAAAACATCTAACTTAGATTGTGCATGTATTCATAGCTGCATTATAGCCCTTTTAGTTCTTCTGCTCTTTTGTTTCAATACACTGTTTCCTTCTCTAGCATTTATTTCTCTGAGAGTTTGGGAGAAAAAACCCAAGCATCTTTTTTAAAAGTTTGTTCTGCAAGACAAAAGAAGACAAGTAATTTTGAATCCTCTTGTAGATTAGAAGTCCCATTCTCCTGTTCATCCCAGTAATCTGAGGTTCTTCAGGGTGGTACTGGAGAAGTACCCGAGCCACTTCAGTATGAGCTGAGGCAATACTGAAAATGACTGTAGCACCACAGTTGGACTGTGTATCAATCTTCTTAGCAAGATGCATGATGGTACAACGTGTGTATTCCTTGGGCCAGGAAGTACTCCATACGGGTTCTGTGTGCCTTCATATACCTGCACTAGCTTATTTAGAGTTTGTATTGAATTGTGCCCTGTAGTCATAACCCAAATCTTCCTATTCCCTTTTCATTTAAAAAAAAACATGTTTAATCATCTCAGGCCAAACTACCAAACTCTGCCTGTGAGTGCCCTCTCTCTTTTGCATTTGGCTTTTTGAAGTCAAGATGTGAAACTGTTTCCGTATTGACCAAGTGAGTCTTGTGCTGAAATCACTTGGTGTTTGTTTGCTCAGGTGCAACGGGTACATTGGGAAGTGAAATAATCTTTGGCCCTCTCAGTATAATATCTATTGTATAGAGGATTTAATGAGTTACCTTCCTGTTATCATGGTTCAGAACTGTGCTTGTCTTTATTAATTTATTTTTCATTTCCTCTGAATCTCTATGTGCTTCCGGTAAATAGGTGATCTGTTTTCAGTAATGAATGACTCTTTCCCACGGGAGATTTTACTGTGGAAGCGTATGTATGTCATTCATTACTATAAAACACTGCAAACACATTGAAAGTTACTTCTGATAGTACATTACTGACAAATTTATCTAATACTATGGAGGCCTAAAGGCTTTAGCACAGTTAAGACGTATTAGTGATAAAAATTTTCATTAAGATCTATGTGACTTAATTTAGGATTTTTCTCTTCAGTGATTCAGTTGAGTAATATAAAGCATTAAAATAAACTGTTTAAATTCCAAAATGCCTCTAGCTCATTAATGTCACACCTACCAAAATGTTCATTGCAGTCTCACACTTGATTAGTTCAGCTCATTTAGCAGGGTCTTTTCCCTGAAGTCACCCAGTCTTCTTTTTCTTTCCTGGCTTGCAGTCCACACCCTTCCCTCCCTGCACAACCCCATGTGTGTGTAGTGTGGTGTTACCCTCTGGACTTCTGTAGACCTGCCCAAGGTTCCTTTTGAGCACCCCACATGCCTCACACAAGATGACCTTAAAGAGATACTCTTGCTAAGCAGCCCTATTTCTATAGGGGTCAAGTTGAATGACGTGGGAATTGCTTATGTGGAAATGCTTGAAACTATTCTGTGGCAGGAAAAGCAGGGACATCTGCTTCTCACATGCTGATGCTTTCAGAACAGGAGTGCAGTTCTTCTACGCTTTCTTGCAAAATTGGAAATTCAATAAATGATTGCCTTGACATGGTTTAGTATTGACTGTAGGTTAAAACTACAATCATTTATATCACATTAAGGGCTTGCAGTTGCTTTGATGGTAAAAGAAGTAGCAGTGAAAGTTCCAGCTTTTGTGCTTACAGTTGGGTCTGTCTAAAGAATATTGTGTTATTTTGATTATTTTTCCTATAAGAACATATGTGTGTGCTGCTTCTAAAGGCAATTAAGGTAATTAATTCCTCCTACTGCCGTAACTATCTCATATTTAAAGATAAAAGTTGGAGACCTTTTGTGGGGTTTTTTTGGGGTCGAAATGTTTTTTAGAGCAAACTTAAAAGTAGGAACTCAGTCACGTTGTGATAGGTTGAATACAGCAGCTTAGTTACTGTGGAGGCACTTGAACTAAAACAACATGAGAGGAGAGAGGGGGTCTGTTTCTATTGCTCTGCTGGTGTATTTGAATCAAATACCTTATCTCAGATCATTCCTAAACCAAGCTGCTCATTACGTGGGTTTTTTGAAAGGAGGAGGAAGTCCAGAAAATTGGCCATAGTAATGGCTTGAACAGTCATATAAAAGATGTCTAATAAATTGTGTCTGTGCTGCGTTATCACAGGTACAGAATAAAAATATAATCTCTGATTAGAGGTAAAGAAATAGGAAGTGGTATCTTAGTCAGAGAATCGTGGTTTCACAGTAGCAGTGTCAGCAGGGTGCTTTGTGTGCCTGGGGCGCATAAACTGTGGGGCCGCATGGAGACAATCCAGCCCACTTCAAAGAAATCCGTGTGGCCATCAGCAGCGGGGGTTAGACGTCTGTGCTGAAGTCTGGGATACTATGGCTAGAAAAGGTCTCGTGAAGATTAATTAACATTGCCAGACAGCCCATGAGGTTTGTGGTACAGCTTGCTTGCTCTCGCATCCTTGCACAGTGGGTGCGGCTGTCTTTTCTGCAAGCCAAACCATGCACCTTCAAGCTAATCTAGATCATGAAAGCGTATCTCTGGTACCACCAGCAATAAATAACACGATGTGCCACAATGTATGACTTTCCTTCTGGCAAACTTATGTACCTGTAGTAGTTTGGGTAAAGCTTGGTGAACTTCACATAACTATGTGTTTTTCTCAGGCTTAGCTTTCATTTTCTCAGTCCTCTCTGTTTGTTTCCTGGTTCTGGCTGGGAGGAAATGTCAAAATACTGAAAAGAGGCTATTTTTACAACATTTATGAGCCAACTGCAAGGAAGGAGCACCTGAGCTCTCATGAGAACTTATTCTGGTGACCTTAGCAGTGCATGCTTGAGAGGTCCTGATAATTAATGCAATGCCTTCACAGGGATTTGTGTCCATTCTGAGACTAGCATAACCTTAGTTGTTGTAATAATTTTGGTTGGTTAAATTTTGTTGCTGTCATTGAATATTTGAAGGGTTTCATTCGTGTCTCCTCTAGATCAAAAAGTCTATAAATGAGCAAATTTGTGTTTACAGGCACAATACCATTAAATGTAGGTACAAAGCAAGAAGTGTTCTGAAGCAAGAATGGTTTTTAGGTTGGAATTAAGGCTTCCTGTTAGTAAATACATCTCTGGGACTGGAAGATATCTCTGTGCAGTAGTGTTTATACTGTACCAGATGAAACATTTAAAAGTTGGACGTTGAAAAAGCAGCCCCCAAAGTATCTAATGGACATTCTGGCCCTGGCCACAATAGTAGCTGCCATAGCTGCCACAGGAGCTCTTTCTGTTTCCTTGCCTGTTCTCTATCTCAATTTGGCAGTTTAAAAAAGTGTTGTACAATAAATACTCCCGGGACTTCCACATGATTGCTGAAAAACCTAAACTGCATTTAGTTTGTTTATAAAAAGTCCTGAGGCCCTGCTCTGGATAGCAAAGGTCATGGAAACACATGTTTATGGCTTCACAAATGCTCTATACTCCTTGAATGGAGAAGTTTATTTGATTTAATCAGCATCCACAGGGATCCTATAATTGCATAATAGGTAATTTATTATGGAAGTAAAAGTATTTTTCTAACTGTAGTCTATGTAGTATGGGTTTGTAGCTTTAGACTAATCCACATAGTAAAAAAGAGCTTTGCAAAACAGTCTGACTGGAGTAATGGCGTTCTTCGATGAGCGCATACTTGTATGGCTGTTTAATCATCAGAAAGTGTTAAAACAACAAGCACATTATCACCATGTTGGATGTAAAAACTGTTAACTGTTTGCCTGCCTTCAGCAATTTGAGGTGCTCAATGTGAGAAACTGGAAAGCAGGCCCAGATAATCCAGTCAGAGGGTGGTGAATATGAGAGTGGGGGAATCCAAAGTTTGTCTTTTTGACATGCACTGGAACATGGCCTTTCAGCTACTTCAGGAAAGGGACATGGCCCTTCATCTTGGATACTGAATTACAAACAGATATATATATATAAAAACGGTCAAACCTGCAGCTGTTTACCTGTCATAGTCTTTTTGTTGAAATAATCAACTGAGTCATGAATGACACAAACAGAATAAGGCTAAGGACTATGATATCATCCTTAAAAGAACTTAGAGATAGGGAAGACAGAGATGAGGAATTTCACCCACCTCTTACAGGTAGCACACTAATGCAAAGCCTGACTCTCTGAAACTGGGTAGTCCTTGCACCACCCTGTCATTGATAATTCTGGCTGTGCCAAAAAGTTGCAAAACAACATGTATCTGTTCTGAAAAAGCTTCTGGGACTGCATATTATGGTTGTTGTTGATGACCCCTTTTGCTGGCTTGTCTTAAACTGAAGAGAGTGGTTGAAGAACTCCACCTCCAAACAGACTTGTGCAGTTTTAGAAGGAAAACTTGGGAAATCAGTTTGGTGTTTGCTGAGGTTCTGAATGCTGAAGTTTTCTTTCCAACATCTATGATCTCAGTAACACCGGAAGTAGGTTTTTCTGCATTTCCCGTGAAGTCTTGTGATGTCCTAACTTCCTTGTTGCACTTGGAATTAATATTTTCATATCTAAAAAGTAGAAAACCAGGAAATGTTAAATTGTTTGGTAGCTCATCAACTTGCAAGCTTTGAATTATGCTTAAAGTGTATAAGTCTCAGTGCATGGAAAGTTTGGACCATCATCTTCTCCGCTTTGGTTGTATCCTGGTCCAGTGAAATATTCTCTTCCCTAGTGCTTCTCTCTGGGCATGCTGTGTCGTATGTGTCAGTACTAGATTATTAATACTGAACTATTATGGCAAAATGTAGCCTAGAAGTTCTTAAGATCAATGAAGCAAGAGTGGTTAGCCTGGTAAAGTTAAAAAAATATGGTCCTAGTTATGATAGAAAATCCAAAGACTAATTTTGAGGAGATTGAGGTGTGAATTTGGGCATTTGGCACCTAAGGTTTGGAAAGCAGGTGGGGGTAAGAGACAGAAAAGGATATCAAGTGCCACCTTTCAGTGAGATGTTGTTATGTGGTTTCCTTACTTCTGTGTCCTCTTTTTTACTTTATTGTTTGAAGGTATTGTATGTTTTCCTCCAATTTATACTGAAAAATATTTCAATTATGTTCATTTTCCCCATGTTTTCCCTTCTGCTTGGAAGATATTTTATTATTTTCTTTTGTGACTCTTCAGACTTATTTTCTGTTCCTGCCTGTGTATAATTAAGGGCTATATCAGCAATTTTAAGCTGTAATAAATATATGAATCCTGTCTTCATGTTTAACACAGATTCATAATATTCAAAGAGATGTGAATCCTGACAGCCTCCCATGAAATAACTTCTTTATTTTGAAATGATTCCTATACGTTTTTAAGTAAGTCTATGTTTTAATGCATATTGTCTGCAGGAACCGGAATGCACTAGCTGAAGAAGCAAGGGTCTCCATCACATAGACCCGTGTATAGTAAATGTGCCATTTCATAACCTTTAAATGCCCATCAGTCTCACTCATTCTCTTTGTTTGGATATGAAAACTATTGAAGGTTTCGCTGTTCACTGGTCACATTAAATTCAAGCCACAGAGCACTAGAGCCAGTCCAGGAGGAGCAGGATTGGACCCAAAAGGACTAGATGAGGAACATGTTAATCTAGTAATTATGCCACAAGTAGAAATGGTCATAACTTTGGCCTTTTGTTTAACTTTCTCACTGAAACAGCTGAAGAGGCAAAAGTAAGAGCAAAATGTATTGCTCAGCCCACTGTCAGCATGGTTTCTGAATATTTAATATTTCCTATCCTTTAAATAGGAGCTCAGATTGGAGCAGCAGTGATGAACAGACAGAAGACCTCTTTGTGCTGCATGGCCTGAAATGTGATGACTGCATGTTTGGCTGCCATCTCTCTATTATTTTGCATATGGATCTAATAATTCAGATGCTGAGACCTGTATAAGTGAATGGTGACAATAAGAAAGCAATTGAAATTCTACTATACTCCATTTAAAATGGGTATAGCTAATGAAATAGCCAGATAAGTCCAAGGGAAAAGTAGATTTGCCAGATCAGCCCTGCTGTATTTAATACATGTTTCATTGTCTGTAAAAGAGAGACTCTTGAGAATAAGCAGGCTTTTTTTTTTTTTTTTTGTGGGTATTCACAACAATGTTAATCCTCTAAAGTAAGAGGAGATAGCTGGCAACAAGCTTAGAGATGAAACACAAGAGTCTACAGGGAATTTTGTTCCTTTGGGAATCCACACAGCATAATGGTACAGAAGAATTTGGTTAAGTAGGCTGAGAGTTCATCTGTTTCTATTGCAATCTTGTCTGTCAGTGTGGAATTTTTTCTGCCAAAGGTCACCAATAAATATAAAACTGCTATTTTGATGAAAAATGCCAATAGTCTCTTTCTTTCTTTCACACACAGAGATAGGGCTTGGCCAGAACTAATGTTAGCTAATACAAGTTTAAATTAGTGCCAAAGAAGCTATTCTGTATTACACAAAATGAGAACCTGGCTCAAAACTATGACTTTTTTAAAATATGCCCCTACATCTCTGTGAGTGACTAATTTTTCCATAAATTGTATCTTTGTGGGGGCTTCTTGCTAATCCTGCAGGTTCTCACTATATGTTGATGATTTAGTCTGCATCACTCAATAGTTGTGTATGCATTCTGGTCTCCAAGATACAGTGAATACTTCATGGTGAAAACCACTGCCAAATCCTAACAAACTGCTCAAGTATGATGGGCCTTCGCGTTTCCTCCTTTTCTCTTTTCCATTGTGTGGTTCTAAGCCACTGGTCTCATTTCCCCTGCAAAATTGTTGTAGATCACTCAAGCTTTTACTTCTTTCTTGCTCACTTTTTCACCTTTTCTTTCATTGTCAGTCAATAGCACCATTTCTCACTGTTTCTCCAGTTCTCTGCTTAGTGTACTTTTTCTCTCCCAAACTTTTCCTTCAGTCACCAGTGAGCTATCTGTTTTATTATTTCAGATCTTGTTGCCCTGTCTTAGATCACTCCTACTCCCCTCATTCTAGGTTTTGTATTTAAAATTTAAGAAAGGGTTCACAGAAAAGGGATTGAAAAGTGGGATTTATTGAGCAACATCAACCACAAAAGGAGTTGTGCTTGCTGGAGCTTATAACTGAAGCCATTGAGGCAAAGAGAAATTTAAAAGGTAATAGATAGCAAGATGCTTATCTTGCTAAAAATGCTGAGCAAACCACATTTCATATAAAAATGAACAAGCAGCTTGTGCATATGTGGGAGGACTGCAGCCTTTCTCAGAGTCGGCGCTTAATATCCTTTTCTTTTGAGACAGATCTGAAGTGGAAGCCATCAATGTACAACTCTAGCTTTAATACATTTTTCTTAGCTCTCTCTACTTGGCATAGTCAAAGATTGTAAGACTTCATTGTTAAATAATGTATGCGTGGTTTTTAATTTCAAATTCCTTTGCCTCTCCCTCTCTCTGATTTTGCATTCTATTTTTCGTTCTTTCCTTCTCCTTTAGGCTGTAAGAGAAAAATTAGAGCCAGATGATGCTTTGATGTATGAAGAAGATCTGGACGACGAAGACTGTGGAGAAGCAGAATTTGAGGAAACCATGAAATTAAAACTGCTGCGTAGAATCGCCTCCCTAGCATCCAGACTGAGGGAGTTTATTGGCAACATGATAATCACCACTGGAAAAGTTGTTGTTACAATTTTACTTGGTTCAGCAGGTTGGTGCATTTGAAAAATTTCCTCAGGAGCCCATTAGATTATGCATTTAACAAATGACTTTCAGCACTTTGGCACCTGTGGGAGTAACAATGGAAATTTTTAAGGGAAAAGAAATTGCTGCTGATTTTATTTAAATTAAATTTTTGGCAGGTAATGGAATATGCTGAGTTGCTTAATTTTTTTGTACTGATACTGTGTGGCCCTCTCATTTTGTTTATGATTTTCACAGTCACTGCTATAATCAAATGGTGAATGGGGCATGTTATTAGTGACTATATGTTGTGTGTATATATATGTACACACACACACACACATATATTTATTTCTTTTTTAAAGTGAATTTATAGATTTGGTTCCATCACTTCCAAGTGTAAAAAGGAACTATATTCTCATAGCCTTAAAAAAAAAATAGGAAAGATTATTCCATTGACCATGTAGTGTCTAAAAAGAGTCATAAACAAACTTCCAGTTGGTTTTTGATGGAGTTGGTAAAAGTAGCTCTTTTGATATGATATAGCCAACTTTTTTATAAGACATTTGATTTAGTAACACATAATCAGCTACAGCCAGAAT
The DNA here is from genome assembly GCA_013396755.1 of Sclerurus mexicanus. Taxonomy (NCBI): domain Eukaryota; kingdom Metazoa; phylum Chordata; class Aves; order Passeriformes; family Furnariidae; genus Sclerurus; species Sclerurus mexicanus. The sequence goes on from VWZF01003203.1 coordinate 596,780, forward strand.
GGAACTGTAGAAATCAATGTAGGTTGTAATTATTAAATTCCAAATTAAATCATGGAATTGTAAATTAGAGTTTATCTGTTGATTCACATGTTTGAAAGGAGTGTTTACTTATAAAGTATAACATATAAAGTATAAGTACAGCTGTATACTTAACAAGTAAGTATATCAGTATATGAAGCACAAGAGTATGAAAAATGTTTGATAATGAATGATGAGGACTGGTCAGGTGTGATGCCTTTAGTAAGGCAGACTATTTCTTTAAGGTAACATTATCTAAAAGCCTTACATGTAGCCAAATGCAAAGTAATAAATCTAAAAAGGGGAAAAAAATGTGGATCACCATGGGGCCTGACATGAAGGAAGAGAGATGTGATTAAAAAAAAAACCCAATACCAAACAAAAACCTAAAACCTGATGCCACTCTGCATGGGTGAACATCATCCATGGAGGGTGAAATAGAAGGATCACGCAGCTGTGACAGGACAGTTTCTTCTGAGTGTTGATGGGCAGCTTGCCTGTGGAGCTCCAATGTAAGCCAAGAACTGGGAGGTTGTTTGGAGTAGTTACAGAAAGATCTTGAGGACTGAGAAGCCTGTATTCCAGAGAGAGACCTTGAGCTTTAATAAGTTAAATACTTCCTTACTTACCATGCCAAAAAGATGAAGGGTGATTTGACTGCAGCCTGAAAGTACTGACAAAGTGATTCCATTTTTTAAGATACCTCACCTAGCAGAAGTGGTAATGGGAGCCAACAGTTAGGTGTTAAAGCTAGGTAGTTCTAGACCAGAAATAAATTTTTAATTTTTCACAGCCAGAGTAATTGACCATAATAAACAACATAGTTTAGGATATAGTGGATTCTCCTTCTCCAAAAGTGTTTAAATAAAGATGAAGTGCCTCTTTGAAAGAAGGAAGGAAATAGTTTCAGGTTTGAGGCAGAAATTGCTGGGTGAAGTTTTACAGCACCATAGGTTAAAGACTTGGTCTAAAGTATGATGTCAAGGATGTGGTGGGGGGGGTCAGGCAACTGACTGTGAATGCAGTGCCTGGACTCAGCTCAGCCAGGGTGAGTACTGCCCCCAAAAGACACATCAAGCCAGCACCTGGCAAGGGGCAAATCCTCCTGCTGGAGTGGCTGGCTCAGCTGCAGGACCAGCAGGTGCACTGGAGTTGTGGGCCACCAGGAACCTGCAGGTCTGTCTGGAGGAAGGCAGCTCCTAAACATGAACTAATAAAAACTTAAACTGAGGCAGGCGCCCCTGCTAGCTTTGGTACTGTTACTTTTGACAGTCCACTGGGCTGCTGTGCCAGCTGCAATTTCTTGTGGCATTTTCTGGTTGTTGCTACTCTTAGACATGTATACCTTTCCTGCTTCCTAACTTCTTTTGTAGGCTACCCACAAAGCATCAGGTCATCTTCACCAGGTAGACATTTTCACAAGTGCAACACTCGGCTACATGTGCAAGAGTAAAACCAGTATACATGTGTGAGACAGCAGAGTCTTTGTTATATGTAAATAACAAGTTTCTAGGAACTAACAAGTAGAAAAAATGAAACATTTACTGATTATTCTGTAGATTTTATCCGAATCTCTTACTTTCAGTAAGAGTTGGGCTGGGGTTTTTTTGTTGTTGTTTTAATAACTCAAGATCTCTCAAGATTTGCATGAGAAGGCTTTTCACTGTTCATCAATCATGACATTTTAACATCTTAAAATTCATGCACGAGTGGTCTCAGGTAGTATTGACTGGCCTTGCAGCCACTTTTCTACTTTTTCCTTTTTTACATAGAGAAAATTCCATCTCAGAGGAAAGTCTGGAGAGTGGTTGTGTTCTAAAAGCTAAGATGTGGCATACATGGACAACAGGAAAAAAAAGATCCTACTCTTCTAGTCTCAGAGTTAATAGCTGTCTTTAGAGCTAACTGTAATAATTAGCATAAGTGCTAATTAGATTAAATTTTTAATGGACTCCCTATCAAACTTAAGGTTTAACAAATGCTGATGTCTCCCACACTTTTCCAACCCTCCATGTTTTTACTTTTACAGGTATGATGGTGCCGTCTTTGACCTCAGCTGTGTATTTCTTTGTGTTTTTGGGCCTGTGTACATGGTGGTCCTGTTGCCAAGCATTTGATCCGCTGATATTCAGCTGTCTGTGTGTATTAATGGCTATATTCAGTGCGGGACACTTGATTGGACTTTATCTGTACCAGCTACAGTTCTTTCAGGAGGTTGTTCCACCTAAAGATTTCTATGCCAGGTGAGAGAAATTCCTTTCCTGTTTACTTGTGGGCACACGATGCAGTGCTCTGTTACCACATGTTGGTGCAAATGAGATTCCGCATAATGCTTTGACAAAGTTCACACATAGCTTCGTGTTCAGTCTCGGAAGAGTCAAAACATTTCAGACGGAATGGTTTTGAATGATAGAGTGGTGAAAGTCCAGCCTGGGCAATTGCATGCAGAGAGCTGGAGCAGGTTAGGAGGGGAAGGTCATTTTGGTTTTGGTCAAAGTGTTCCTGAGATGTGAGTGTGAAGGATTTGGCTAAGGTAAGAGATAAAGGAAATAGAAGGCAGCATTGGTACAAGGCCAGTGTACACAAGCACTTCTGGGTCTTTTGGCAGGGGAACAGAAATGCTCTGAGGTTTAATGTCATAATGTCTTAACTGGGGCAGACTGGTGCCATTCTTGTGTGCAGAGTCTGAGGGATGCTGGGGTACTTCATGTGCTGTTAATATAAAAATTCTCTCTGGTCACACAAAACATGCTGGTCTTCATACCAACAGCTACGTCACTTAAGTAAAAAAGCAGCATTTCTACTTCCTGCTACAATATATATTGATTTGCTGTGATTTCATTGACTCTTTATTTTTTCACATACAGTAATTAAAATAAGATGAAGCAATTGATGTATTTTGCTCATTACTTTTTTTTTTCTGCTGGATTATTATGGCAAATTGGTTTTTATGGTATTTTTATTTTTAATGTTGTAGTAATCCTTACACTAAACTAAATGTAAACCTTCACTTTATTTCTAGTAAATGTATTATTCCTTTCAAGTATTATGTGTTGAAGGTGAAAAAATTTATATATGCTGTGGAGAATCTATGGTTTATATCTCAATGCACTATGAAAAGCAGTAAAATTGAGCCATCTGGCTACAGTAGCTGTTCCTTTAGTACTTATTTTGACATATTATTTAGTACAGGTCAATAGATGTGTGCTTTTTGATGTTGGAATTGGTGACTTGAGGAGGATGATTGGGAGGGCATAACATTACCTGAAAAAGCAAAGGCTTGCTTAGTTTAGGTTCTTTTGTGCCATCTAGAGGTCAGTGCAGGAGAATGGATGACTTCTAGTGCCAAGGAGCTGAAATGCTCACAACTACACCAAACCCTTTATATTTCTGTCTCTGTAAAAAAAAAAAAAAAAAAAAAAAAAAAACAAAAAACAAAAACAACCACGAAAGAATGGCTTTAAAATTCTCAACCATTTGGCTATGAGGATATCAACTCACAGTTTTTTGTGCCAGACAACAATAATATTTTCTCGAGGAGAAGAAATACGTGCTTCATACCATTTGATAGAATATGTGAAACTCTCTTCATATGCATCATTCATGAAATCCCTTTTTAATTTTTAATATTTTCTCTTACTAAATTCCTGTGTTTTCATTTGCTTAAAGTCTCAATTTAGTCTCAAGCTTACTGTCTACATTTAGTAATTTTTTTTTTATTTTTTTTTTTTGCAAATAGTGTTATTTTCCATTTTGTGATAAAATGTCATTCAGTAACCAATGTGCCTGGTAATGACTTTTACTTAGTCATTAATTTTCAAAACAAAAATATCTGATTGCAAGGAAATTGCCTCTGCCTTGGTGTAGAATGGAAAAGAACCTTCAGAGCTGGGGTTAAAAAGCCTTGGTGTTGGACTTCAGAGTATTTACTGACGTTTTTGGAGGCAGAAAGTGTTGCAGACTTTCTCTTGAGCTGGCACTGTTGAGTGCTCTGCCTTTTACACAGGATATCATGTGAGGGACTGATGTTCCAAGTTACATAGGAAGTTATGTTTGAATATACAAAACAGAAGTGGCATCAGAAGATGCAGACTTCCATGTGTCTTTATTGGCAGTTCTCTCTGTTGTGCATTTACTTTGATCTACTTTCAGGGAGATGCCTTTGAAGAGCATTAAGACAGGTGTTGTCAGTGACTGGAAGTGCAAATCTTAGTGTGAGAAAAAGCTACTAATGATTTTTAATGATTGGAATTGGACTGATACATAAGCAGTGGCTAGAGGAGGAAGAATGAGAAACATGTATATTGGAATGGTACAGAAAAAATATTTTAGCATTTTTCATCCTAGAAGAAAATCAATACATTGCTATTTTATGTATCATCTTGGTTTGAAACTGTGCTAAAGATGCAGTTTCCATTAATACTAGCAGGTGGCTTTCATGGGTAAATAATATCCGAAGAAAATGATTTCAGTCCCCAAATTCTTGCTACAAGAAGGACACTGAGGTACCGGAGCATGTCCAGGGAAGGGCAATGAAGCTGGTGAAGGGTCTTAAGCACAAGTCTTATGATGAATGGCTGAGGGAGGTAGAGTTGTTTCTGAGAAGACTCAGGGAAAAGCCTGGCGAAGAGAAGGCTGAGAGGAGACCTTTTCACTCTCTACAATACCTGAAAGCATGTTGTAGTGAGGTGGATGTTGGTCTCTTCTCCCAGGTAACAAGTGCTATGACAAGAAGAAATAGCCTCAAGTTGCACCAGAGTAGGTTTAGACTGGATATTAGGAAAAAATTCTGCACCAAAAGTGTCATCAGGCATTGCAAGAGGCTCTCAAGGAAGTGGTCAAGTCACCATCCCTGGAGATATTTGATGATCTGTAGCCCTGGCACTTAGGGACATGATTTAGTGATGGCTTAATGGTTGGACTTAGAGGTCTTTTCCAACCTAAATGATTCTATGCTTCTATACAAAAGAAGGACTTTTATTTCTCTCTAAAGTTTCGAGAGCTTGATCCCCAGGATAAGCACTCCTCAGTTGCAAGGGGCGATGTCAACACTACTCCTGTTGGGTTGCTGGAGAATATTATTTCTCTTTGCAGAGTGTAAGTCTTGTTTTAGAAAGCTCCTTTCTGGGTTTGAGTTCTCAAGTTGACAAGAAATGTACAAGTGGTTTCTGATCGATGAAAAAATGTGTTTTCTCTGAATAGTGATGCATTCAGCTTGTCGGTGTATCGATTGATTTCAGACTAAATGAAGTTAAACTATACCCAAACAAGCAGGAAAATTCTCAAGTTAACAGTATCATTCCGCTAAGATTTGCATCATCCATGTGCTGCTCCTTCCCTTTAATAACCTTCAACTCAGAATTCAGCACTTGTGATTGTAAGAAGTGACTGAACAGCGTCTGAAGTCTGTCAGGTCAAAAAGTCTGAAGTATAGCTGGTGTGCCAGGGGTAGACACACTGGCAACAGAGCCTGTAGGATTTACCTAGTTGCTTATGTTAACACTGGTTAATTACCCACTGGTCTCTGTCAACTAAAATGTCCACACTCAGTTCACTTATAATAGGTATCTTCTGTGTTGGCTTGCTGCCATATTGCAAATTTGGTGGTTTATGAAGATGGGAAAACAATAACAAGAAGTATCCACCTAAAGTAAAATTCCAAAAATACCATATTTCTCCTGTAAAATTCTTTTCACCCAAGTTAATAAAAACAAGTCAATGAGCTAAAATGACTTTAGGAATTATGCACACAGTGTCATAGCCTGAAAAAATACACAATAAAATGTTTGCCATTTTTCAGATTGCTGCCTCATTTCTTCCTGATATTGTTTATTTTGGCAAAACGATGTAATTGGGGAAATGATAAGGCCTTGCCAACATGAAGAAATAGGATCAATGCAGTGGTATGAGATTTATCCTGAGTCAGTAAAGTTATTCCTGTCCAAAACTGTGCTTATAAGCATATTCATTTAAAGATCCAGCAATCCAATATAAATTAAAAGCTACATGCTCTCTTAAAGTTTAGGACTGTCTTGCATTGCTTGTAGTTTTCAGGCAAGTAATGTTCAAAATAGTTTAAATACAAATGGTTTCATCTATGAGAATTTGGAATTACAGACCTGATTGCTTTGTTGCTGTCTGAGTTTGGGAAGTCTAATCTAAGGTGTTTTTCTCAAGAGGAAATTTTCATCTGAAAGATGTCTTAAGTCTCCTTAAGCAGGACTTTTTAAATAGGTTTTACAGTAATGAGTAACAAGCTTGCTTAAATGACTGCCTTTTTTTTTTTTTTAAGAGTGCTGCATTGATATTTGCGACAGATAATAGATTTAGGATATTGAGTTTGTTTTCAGATTAATCTGAAATGAGTCTAGTCCAAAATCCTCCATTTGGACTTTCCTGAAAGTTTTGGTATAGGTTCAGATTTTGTAGCCCAAATACTCTGTTCAACCAAGGGTATAAATGCTTAAGGACAGTCTCAAAAATATTTGTGGAGTTGTCAGATCAGTGTAGGACATCCAGCTGTAGGGTTTTTTTAGTAAATTAGAGGCTAAATATACTAATAAAATCCCATCAGGATAGCAGATATTGCCAAAATATCAAGATGTAGCTGATTGATTACCTTGTTGGCAGTGTCTTGTCTCTGCAGGCAAGGCACTGATCTCCTGCTTCTCTCTGCTGCTTTCTTAGCTTCACTGGAGCCAAGAGCTGGGCAACATGTTTCACCTGAGCTGCAGCCACTGTTAATCCTCACTGCAGACACCTGTCTTTGGCACCTGTCTCAAAGGTGACTCACCTCTGAGGGGCAGAACATTCTTAGCCATGTGGGAAATTCTGAGGTTTTTGGGGTTGCCTTTTAACTCTTAAGCCAGTGTTTGAAAAGATGGAGAATTTAAAGTTCATTTTTGTATCCCATGTTGAGCTGCTCTTTGGCAGCAGCAGCTTTCATGCCTTCTGCCTGGATTTTTTTAGCCACTTACCACCATGGTATTGCAGCATCCACTGCCAGGGTAGAGTCCAGACCCTTAGATAATTGCCATGTAAAGACACCACACTGCTCTTCTTCTGTTTCCATCATCCTCTATCAGGAAAACCATACTTTGTGGTTGCAGAGCATGCTCCCAGCCATGCCACCATGTTCATCTACGATGAGCAGATTAGGCTGGAGAGCTGCTATTTCCCTGTTGCAGAGGAAGAGAAATTAGCTAATTGACCTTATTCTTGCAGAAATTTTGCAGCTGAGTTTCATATTAGCTCTATAATGTGCCACATTTTAGTAGACTTAATTGTACTTAGACGTTTTTAGCCTGTATGCTTTCTCAGAACTTTATCTTCAGCTTAATTATGTTTTTTTAAAAATTATTGTGCAAAGGAAGTGAATGATTCTGTTAACAGCTTAGAAATGCAAGTTCAGACTCCCATTGACAAAAGGTAATAACCATCCTTGCTCTTATAATCTCTTTTCAAACCGTGAGGTGGCCCAGGGCTCCCTTTCCCATTATAGGCTAATGAGATGATCTTTTAAGAATCCTTCCAACCATGATTCTGTGATTCTAAGTTCTCTCCTGAGTCATGTGATTCTGCAAAATATGTTTTGTTCCAGGGTTTTGTGTACCATACAAAGTGCAAGTCTTATTTTTTGTTGTTTTGTTTTGTTTGGTTTTAGTTTTTGTGTGGTTTTGGTTTGGATTTTTTTAATGAACTACCTCATAATATGTATCTGGTGTCCAAAAAAGATTCATGCCAATAGCTGTGGTTGGTAAGCAGTTACCAGATTTCATGACAGTATGGCAGAAGAGTTGAAAATATAGATGAACGAAGGAGTGCTGGAAAATTCATAGTAAATCTTCTAATCTTCTCCATTATGTTTATTTCTCCTTAAGAGGAAGGTCTACTAGCTTTTAACAAACCTTGTATATTCTATAGTTCCCTTTCAGTGTCTTACTTCACAAAGTTGGTGTGGTATATATTAGAAACTGATCAAAATGAATGAGAAAGACAGAGTCCTATTTAGTGAACCCTACTCAGAATTTCATTACAATTTGAACTTTTTTCAGGACTGAAAGAGGTTAATATGATTTTGACTGCTTTTGTATTTCTCACTTTTAACCATTCTGTTAGCACTGTGTGGAATATCCAAATGTGATAGGAGACCAGTGGTGGATTTCCAAAACAGTTGCAGCAAGAAAGCTTTGGAGAGATTGCAGAAATACTCTCTGTTGTGAGATTTCCAATTTAGTTCTGCCACATGGGCATTCAGAGATTCATCCAAAATGAATTCCCCTCTTTCAACACTTGTTCAGAGGGATTCCTCAGAGATTCACTCATCAGTGGACGTGTAATAAATGTTCATGCTGTGCTCACTTTATAGCACTCAGTACTGATTTAAAATGGTTACCTAGGTTTTTGGTGGACGTCCAGTGGTGACAACGTGAAAATTGGTGTAAACTTATGCAGCTTTACTAGGGAGAATTTGTAGCCCTCGCTGATTTTTACATGGTTATCAATAAACATCTCTTTTCGTTACGTACTGCAGTTCTTTAAAATCAGCAAGTTCTTATTTGTGCAAGGAATTCAAGCAACTTTGAAACTCTCTGGAAAAAAAAACCAAAACCAACAGATGAAATAGTAAGTAAACTGCAGCAATTCTTCTGGAGAGCAGTCCTTCCCAGTCCCATCCCCACATTATGGCTGTGAGTGTTCACCATAACCAGCACCCAGCATCAAATGCCCAATTTAGCCTTGAAAGACGCAGGAACAACTTTATTCCTGTTACTGACATGGCACCACAGGTGATTTGCATCTCCTCTGTCTTCCCCTGGACTTTAAAGGGATGTGAACTGAGACACACCCTAAGACCTTTCAAAAACAATGTTTTTCTGCATATGGGTCAGACCGGTTTCTGAGCTGTGTTCTGCTACAGTGATGAGCCTGCCACTGGTGAGTTCCCTGGCAGCCTGGTAGGGCAGGCCCTGGCCACAGCAGATTCCCATTAGTGGGGAGAAGGGAACCTTAGTGCTCCCAACAATGAGAACGCTGCATCTGAAAACCAAGTGTAAGCTGCAAACGTAAAAATCAGTTGCCATCACATGACATAATGTTGGTGGACTGCCACTTTCTGGATGTATCCTACACCCAAATAGCTGTGTGTTGCTGTAAGAACAGCCAAAGGTACCTCTTTCTTGGATGCATTGATGTATGGAGGTGAGAGGGACAGAGGGAAGCGACAAAGGCCTTAAAACTGCGGATATACTATGATAAACTTGCCTACTGATTCTGATTCAACTGAACTGGGTGTGCAGCTGCTCTTGTAACATAGCCTTCCCTCTTTTGCATCTGCTTAGACAGCTGGTTCTTGTGTCATCAGCACATCTACGTGCTAAGAGCATCTCTGCTCTCGGTCAGGGAGAGAGGGATTGCTCCCCCATACACAGCATGTGCCTGTATGTGTCTGATCCCACACTGACACTTGAAGAGACTCCTGGCCCGTCACAGGCTGTCCTGTGTAGACATGTAGAGGATGCCTGTGAAGAAGTGATCCTTTAATTTTCTCTTTGTATTGTTATGATCATTGAGCAAGTGCCTGAAAACGGGGACGGACAGACATCAAGCCCTCTCCTCCTATGAGATTTGTATTGCTATTGCTCTGTAGTATTAGGAGGTACAGATTATAATCAGCAAACTTCTCTTGGCATTACAAGCTTGTTTTTACTGTTTTCCTGAGGTCTGCACATCATCTATTTTCATATTCTGGCATGACCTGAAATTGTGCTGGTGAACATTTAACACTTATGTAGCTCTTCATGTTTGCAGCTCAGTGTGTCAACGTTGACAAATGAATCATGCCACATTCCTTGAAAGTACAAAAGTCAGTCCTGACTAACCTTGGTCAAGCACGCACTGCGGAAATAGTCCTTGTCTGTGCAGGAATGGTCTACATCAGTTTCTCTAAACACTCAGAGTGGAAGTGCTTAATCTCTTATTTATGTTCATTTAGCTGAAGTTTGGAACTTGCTGATAAAAACTGAGCCAATCATGTTCAGTTTATAACCAATTTAACATTTCCTGTTATACCACTTTGGTTTTGAAATTAGGCTATTTCCACACATTTCCCAAGCCTAATTGTTCATTATTCCATTATCTTCTTTCCCATATCCTGCCCTTTTTTTTCTTTTTATGTTTAAAACCAAATGGAATCATAGCTTGCATTTCTGCCTTGGTGCATTCACTGCTAAAAGAGAATATTTTCTTTGCTCACACTTTCTGTTGCAGAATCTCTTGATGTAGGTATCAATCACTCTTGCTTTTTTTTTTCCCCAATCTGTTTCATTGCCAGCTGAGTAAGTGGAAAATCTCTTTATCCTCCGCATGCCTCACTGAACCTAGCAGACTGTCCCAATGTGCCTGAAAAGTATCATCACTCCTTTTTCAAAGGTGGAAAAATTCCCTAACAGAGTAGTTAGATGAATCACATAACCCTCCGAGATAGCCAGAACTTGGAATTAAATCCCAAAATTTTTGGCTGCAGTCTGAGTCCTAGCTCACAGACTAAGTTACCTCAAAGTTAAAATGAGTATGAAGCTACACTTTAAAACAATTTCTGGTGATTTTTTGCACATGTTATTCTAAGAGGTAACAGTAAATCTCTTAGGCTGGCAGGCGGTTGCATGGTTAGCTGTTGCAGCAGGTCTCTTGCATGTTCTGGTCAGCATGACACCCCTAAATGCTGATGCTCCCTGGGGTTATCTGAGCACGCTCTCCTCTTCCTAAATGATTTCTACTGAAGTTTTACACTCAATGGCCTGAAGTCATCTGTCCTTCTCCCAGCACCTGAGATCAGAACAACAAGGCTGCCCATGGGCTGCACTAGGTGATTGAGTTTTGGGAGCAGACCATCTGCTGCTCTTGCCTCTGAGAGACTTTCTGAGGTGGGACTGTTGGCTCCTTGCCTTTCAGCAGCTCTGCCAACTCTCCTTGAAAAACCAATAACCTCAGTTACTAATTGGCACAGAAAGGCATTGTTAAGCTGTGCCTTTGTAAAGCTGTGCCTCCTGCTCTGTGCTAAGGTGTCCAAGTTCACTCTCACAGGGAGAAGCCTTTGTGCCCATGGATGTTGCTGAATGTGCCTTTGGTTTTCCCTGTCCCGGTTTCCACATGACTCCTTGGAAGCCTGGGCGTGTTTTCTCATTACTTTCATCTCTGAGTAGAAATTCCAACTAAACATTAAATATTTTTAATTTTGGTCACACTGTTTGAGTGGTGTCCTCACTCAGGTGGTGCTGTTCAGACAACACTCTGTTTTCCAGCTCTCTGATATGCTGAAAGGAGCAACATCAGTATTGCTGCTTACCAGAAACCCAGAGCACAGCTCAGCTGTGTCATGGGTAATGAAGAGATTTGAGGATCCAGAGAGGAAACCAATTGATAGAATAAATCTTCATTTAAGTCTTTTGGAGATGGATTTTGTCTCAATAAGCAAGGGATTAACAGACGCACATCTACTGTTAGTGATAACAGTGGGGAATTATTATTTCTAAGGCAATGAAAGCTTTTGTAATAGAAAATCAGTACAAAGCTCAATTATTGGATGAAATTTGGTATAGAGCTCACAAATCTTTATGTTCAGACTTAAATTCCACTCAGGGCAGCTGCTTTATTTCAGATATATGAAGTATTTTAATTTCTGAAGTTTGGTAAATTTTAGTGGCTCTCCAGTCCTTAACAGCTTCCAGTCACACAGTCTCAGAGAAAATTCCATTATCTGATTACTTAAAATAGATTAAAAAAAGTTTATAGAGTAGATACTGTTTATCATCCCATTTTAAACTTGTTAATTCACTTGAAAGCAAAGTGATTTTATTGTGGCTGCTTATATGGTTGTTTTTTTTCTCTTTGAATTAAGGTTTGTGTTGTATTTACAGTTTTTTCAAGCTTTTATGTAATTCACAGCCCTTAAAGCTATCCTTTCTTCTCCACATCTTCTTGATCAATGGCTCATTATTTCTCTCTGCCCTCATTCTATAGGTGATATTGGCACACAAGTTTTAAACTACTCACTTTTTCATGAGGTTTCTCATGCAATAGATGTGTATTTGAAATGAGCTTTTCTTTAGAAAAAAAGTCACTGATGTTCAGAAGAGGGTGTGAGATACACCAGGGCTGGTTTTGTCATTGCCAGAAAAGCTTTGATCTAATGGAAGCTATGGAAACCAAGACTTGGTAGAAAAAAAGGACGTAGACATCTGCTAAAGAGCTATAGAAATACGATGACATTAAAACAAAAGTTAGAATGATCTACTTACCTACCAAGATCTACATTCATTATGTGCATGCCTGTATTACAGTGTTGGGATAGCAACATGCTGAAGGAAAACAGTTCCAATCCTCATCTAAATTTACAGATATTTCCAAAAGTGTTCTAAACTGTTAAGATGAAATTTATCATAATATTTCGTAACCCAAACAGTCCAGTTTTTATATTATCGTTTATATGGCACAGTTCCACCTCACCAGTGATGAATTATCCAAGTCTGAAGCAAAGTGGGGTCTAGGGCTTTTAAGTGCTAAAAATAATTGCAATGCTTTTTAAAGCTTGTATCACTCCAGAATGGATACATTTAATAACTTTAGTCCAACTGTGTACTGGGGTTTGTGTCTGCAGTATCTCTCTACACAGTTGTCCTGCTGAGCTGAAGAGGAGGCATGAAGGATCAGCTCCTTCTCTGTAGAATCTTACAAATAACCTGATTTGGAAAGACGATTTTTTTCATTCATTCCTTTTTTTCCCTTAGAAAGCCATGTGAAACCAAATGCCTCTTGCTCATCTTAACCCTGATTCTTTGGGGTGCTTAATACATTTCAGCCAATTTTTTCGCCTCTTTCCTCCCTATATTCTGCTACTTCTGTAAAAACATTGTATTCGTTCAGCATACCCTGGAGCATGGTCTGAATTCCCAGCCTATAGCCTAGGGCGTAGCAACCTTCTGGAAGGCAAGGATGAGTCTGTAGGTACCATGGGACTGGTTGAGTCCTTTCCAACAGTGTGTGTTTCTTTTTGGCATATAGCCAAATGATGTACTGAGAGGAAGTGGGTTGGCTCGCAGCATTCCTTTGGAAGAGACATTGTGGATATCATTTTATGGATCATAACTCTTGTGTGGCTCTGCCATCCAGGTACAGAAAATCCAACAAGATGGCTTGTGTATCAACAGGGGCCTCCTGAGTTTTAGGGGGTGCTATGTAGGAATGATGGTTTTTGTATGCTGATTTTTTATTAATTCTTTCTGCTCCTTCCTCCATCTTACCCACAGAACTTTTTTAAATGTGACAAGTTTAAATCTCCTTTAAGTCAATGTTTGAAAAAGCATTCACTCTTCAAGAAGTGCTTGGAGTTTGGGACATAGCCGTTTTAGTATTTCAAGTAATGAATCTCAGTCTTCAGGACTTGGCCTGTGAAACACAACATTCTGCCTTTTCTCCCTGTATTCCAGCCCTCTTTCCCCTAGAAAAATGAGGTTTCTACCACAACCACCCTCCCCAAATATGCTAATTTTTTTCCATTTCTGTAGATTAATTGTTGAATTTCTCTCAGTTGTTTCTTTTTCTGATCTCTCCTCTCCCCCATTCTCATCTTCACCTATCTCTTCCTCCTTTTTCTTCTCTTGTTTGGTCACTTTTAGTATCTCCATTTCCATGCTCAGCTATTCAAATGTCAGTCAGTCTTGATATTCCATTCTCCTACATCAGCCTTTCAGGGACCACTCTTGTCTCCTTCCACATGAGGAGAGTGAAGTAAATATGCAAGAGAAGATATCCAGATGAAGTAAAGATTCAAACAATTCATAAAATTCAGCACAAATCCAGAAGTTCTACAAGGACACGTTCCCCAAATCCAGCCCAGCTCAATACAATGGTCTGATGCCATTGCTGTGAATAACCATGCAATAGGTACTGGCACCAGAAAAAAGTTCCTGTAATCATAAATACTAAATGAGGGAATGCATCTCCTGAAGTGACTTGATGCAAACACTTTCTTCAAACTGCAATCTTCATGTAGGCTTAGAGGAGATATGGGAAAATGATCTCCTCTCTGTTGTGTGGTGATAAGTAGCATGTAAAGTGGTACACAGAGTTGTAAAAAGATGCAGCAACTGGGAATCTCATCTCAACAAAACTAATACAGAAGCTAAATCCAGCAGAAAAATAGCAAGACAGTAAAAGGCTTGCTGTCATTTGAAATCAAGATTGGATGCATTTTTGAACTATAAAGTGTAATTCAACCGCAAGTTCTTTGTTCAGTAGAAGAATTATTGTGTGTCCTACATTATGCACAAAGTCAGAATTATTACTTCCTTTCCTGGCCTTGGAAATTATGAGGTAAATCCTGATCTGAAATCAACTCCTGAAACATTAGTATATGCAGGATCTGAAATGACAAGTATTTTTTTTACAAAAAAAAAAACCCTAAACCATTTAATTTTAACTGCAAGCAAAATTCACAGACCTAACAGATCCGTAATTACTGTTTGATTACTCTGTATGTGAAATACACCTTTTTTTGTTTACATAGCCATTTTTGTTAGTATTTAATACCATGACTAATTACTAACACCAGTTCTTATACTATATTAATGTAATAATTAAAAAATGCATGCCTTAAAAGTTTTAGAAATGTACGGTTCTAACAACTTCAGCAGATCCTTAAGTGAAATATATGTGGGTACAAAAGGAATTTGGTTTTCTGTTTTCAAGTGAGATTGAAATGAATTTTTAATGTTAGACTAATATAAAAAGTGGAAAATTTTTATGATCACAGTTTACAACTTTGTCAGAAAGTCACAAAAGATAAAAGTGCATCTGCTAGAAGGATGATTCACAAATTCTGTAGGAAGCTTTACTGGGAAAACAAGCTTATAGGGTAGTAAATAGACAAAAAAGATGCCACCTTTATTTTAAGAACTGTTTTTAGCTCTATTATTTCAGAGCATTTCTCAGACAGATGTTCAAGTTCCTCTTGGCCTGTAAAATTTTTTCCAAATTCTTTCTATGCTATGCATTTTTCAGAATGCCAGTGAGGACTTTCAAAAACCCAATTTTTGCTTCTTTGAAATAACAGAAATGGTAATCTGTTCACATCTTGCAAACCTCCAGTTGTTCTTGATGTTACAAGCAGTCTTTTGGAAAGCAAAGCATTTCCATTAGTGAATAAGTCTCTCAGAATTTCTTTTACTTATCTTCTGTACCCAGGCACACATACCCTTGTCTTGTTTGGTATTTGGTTTCTCCCACTTAGGACTCATTCTGACCTTACTGAGGGCATACATGTATGTTGGCTAAGATGAAGTCACACCAAGATCTGAGTTGGACACAAATACAGCTGAACTGTGATCAATACTGAGTGTAAAGAGATCTTTGCAGAATGGAATATGCAGAACTGAATAATGCCCTAATTCATGTTGCTCATACATTTTATGGCAGCCATTGCTGTGTATTTAAAAACTTTGAATAAGACAAGATGACTCTATTTCTCTGAAAAATGCTCTGCTATAGCAGTTCCTATTGAAGGAAAAGATGAAACATAAATATTGAGTGAGTTGTGACTTGAAGCCTTGTTGGAGGCCAGAAAAGACAGGACGAGCATTCCCAAGATGAATAGGGTATTTTGAATTTGCTAAACAGGGAATAGTGTGTTAAGTACATTTGACTAACACATCTCAAAACCGAAGGAGAAATCAGAAATGAGGAGCAGTTCCTTTAGGTTCATGACTTATGAGGCAAAGCAAAATACATTGAATACAAGGAAGTGAAACACATTGAAGTGCATTCCTGGTCAAGTGGCAACTAAGAAGGAAAAGGTGCATTTTATCTTATGCATATTTGGTGAACGCAGGACCAGAAGGGAGCAGAGTTAAGTCCAGTGGTATAATGTATGGATAATTTGAAGCCAATAAATTAAACTAAGAGAATGAGAATTTAAGTGAAACATAATAAAATTTCCTAACTGTTAGGAGTATGTGGAATGCTTTCAGTGGAGATAAAAGTAAAGCACAAGTTGTTCTGACTTTATAGCTATAGTATATTATAAAACATACTAAAGGAATGGAATATGTGATATGAAGGTCATGTCTGCTTGGCAGAAGAGTCCAGGAACCTTTAGGAACTTTCCCTCATTTATGTAGGAAATAGTCATCGCTAACTCTCAACGGAAAGACTTCTTACTTTAGTAAGAATTGAATTTCACTCTGATTCTGGTGTTTATGAAACAGAAATAAGGTGAACTGTACTGTGCTTAGATAGAAAAGCTTGAAATGAACTAAAGGTGGAGAGCTGTGTTGTGAAACAGAGGTAGAAGATGAAACTAGCGGGAGCTCAACAAGTAACAGGAACTCAAGAACCCTGATCGTCGATGGCAAAAATGACAAGCCAGCTGGCAGAGAGGAAAGCAGACGAACAAGATGTTCCTCTATGCTGATAGAAATATGAGCAGAATACAGTCCAGCATGAATTTCAGCGAGATGGAGCCGTATACCATAACATCAGCTCTGGATGTGCTTGGATGTTATAAAAGTTTGAGTTTGGGTCAACTCCAAACACAGTTCTGTCAGCTGCTTTTAAGTTATAGCAATTTACTTTGTATGCAGGGTTTGGTTTTTTTCCCCCAACCTCAGTTCCACCCAAAAACTCTGTGAAATCTTAAAGTTTTTAGCCTTTGGCTTGTGTTGACAATCAGAATGAGAAGTGAGTGCTGATAGGTTAAGAAAATGCTGTAGAGCTCTTGTTCTGGGAGTTGATGGTATTATGCCCATGCAGCAAACCCCAGTTAACGAACAAGTATAGCATCTCTCTTTATATATTCTTTTCACTTTACAGCATCCAAAAGGCAGATTTCAGGCAGCATATCTCTATTGAATGTCATAGTTATTCTTTATATTCATTAAACTTTTTCTGTTGACTCTTACTAGGTAAAGGAAGAAGTGAACCTGCAGACACTTAATCATTAAATCCCCCAACAGAAAAACTTGTGTGTTTTGTTTGTTGGGTGTGTTTTTTGTTTATATATTTGATTTACTCTTTTGGAGGAACAATAGTTTGGGATTTATTTTTCTACTAAGAAATAGTTCTCAGTTGTCTCTTAGAATCAGATCTATTTTTTGTAAAAATTGAAAACTTTCAGGCACATTGTGGAAGAAAAAGCTTTTGCCAATAGACAAAACTGTTTATAGTGAATACTGACACATGCTACTGGTAGCTTAATGCCCTAACTTTGGAACTTTGCAAACTATTTTACATTGAAAGAACCACACTAATTAATGTTTCCTAGTAGTTTTATTTCAGTATCTGACACATCTACAAGGCGTCTGACATGTTATGTTAAATTGAAAATGTTGCAGATTTTCCTTTTATTCTTAAGTGGGTTTTTTCCAGCATATGTTTCTTACTTGACAGAAATATTGTGTAATCTCAGTTTTTCCAGAAATAGTCAAGTATCTCATATCACTGATATTAGTACTGCAAATTAATTTTTCTCTTTTTTTTTCTCAATTATTTGATGATCTGCCACAATAACCTTTCTGAATGTTTTCATTTTTTGTTCAGAACAACTATAAATTCAGTGGAATTCTGTAAGTTTATTAGAATTGGCATAATTAGGTAGAAATGTATTAATAGTATTAGCTTTTTTAAATTAAAAAAAAAAATCAGTAAACTGCTCCATGTGCTGAGGAGATGTACTTTACAGCTCTGTCCTGGCAAGGTGAGTGGAATGGTGGTGTACGTCAATTTACTAAATTGCTCTGAAATGTCATGTTGCTGTGGTTTGCCAAATGGACTTGCAGCCAGATTTTCTCTCCCCATTTTCTGTAGCTCTGGACCTAAAGGGCACAGGTCTCTGAAAGTTTTCTGTTGGACATAGTAGATGTAGTATTATTATACTTCTATTTTTTTATGCTGAAAACCAAGTGAAAAAAAAAAACATTTCTTTTGACCAAATGTGTGGAATTAAAATATTTGCTGCATTTTAGGTGTGATGGAAAACACTGTTTTTTGAACAGAGCAATTGGTATTATAGGTCATCAAAAATGGCCAAGAAAATATTTTTAAGCATTATAAGATTTGGTGTTTGTTTTCTGTCTTGGTTATCTTGTTTTTTTATATTCGCAGGTTGTTCGGAGTCACTTCTCTTACTCAGACAAACTGCTCAAGCACTTGGATGATCATCAAAAATCAAGAGTTACATTGGTATCACCATGCTAATCCAATCTTACTGCTGGTGATGTACTACACCCTCGCAACTCTTATTCGTCTCTGGCTACAAGAGCCCATTGTAAGGGTGACTTCCTTCTCTCTTCTAGTACTAATGACTATTGACTGTGAGATTGGCCAATCCAGATACTTGGTAACAGAGGTACAAACATTTAGGAAAGTTAAGGGAAGTAGATAGCAAGTGCAAGTTGGTACTTTGAATTTGGTCTTTTTGCTAAGTGTCAAGAGTCCAGTCTAAAGAGGGTGACATGGATATTCTTTCTAAAATCATCAGGACTATTTATGTAAGGAATGCAATGGCAGAATCTTAATGCTTACTGTGACTTGGAGAACAGGTATTGATATGAAGTAGTGGTTGGACTTGATTGACTTGATGATCTTGAAGGTCTTTTCCAACCGAAGTGATTCTGAGTCTGTGATTCTACGTTAGGTGCTATCAAGTAGAATGGAAACATCCAGGGTTGTCTAGCAGAACTGAAGTAGGATATATTTTGACATAGAATACTGTAAGACAAGACAGAAATTTGCAATTTTGTCACAGATACAGAAAAAAAAAATCAAAACCTTTCCTCCTGATTCTGTGTGCCTGAGTTAAAATCTCTGCTTTCATTTAACAGCAAGAGAACAAGGAGGGAAAAAAAATGTTAATCTTCCAGTTTCAGAGGAAAATGGGAATATAAAAACCCAAAGATATCATAAAAGCTTAGAAACTGAAAGTATTAGAAGGATTATCATAGACATTATTTATTTAAATCTCTCAATCCTTTGAGGATGGATGCCAGTTTTAGAGTTTAGGTTTAGCAGTGCTTGTAAAACCCAATGAAAATAGTCATGACTGCTGTGAATTAGTGGAGTTCATAGTAGCAAGTAAAAACTGTGCAAGTTTTCTTATTTTAAGGGGTTTTCTTCATATAATGGATAATGTAACAGTTTAATGTTTAAAAGAGGCAACCGACATCTCCTCTGAACCAAGATGTCTGGTGTTTACATATATAGGGCTTCAAAAAGTGAATAATACCAGAACTGTCAGCTTGAGTTATTAAAAAATTGTGTTTTAAGTTTCCAGAAATCTTAATACTGTATTTTCTAAAGTTACAAGATTGTAGTCCAGTACCCTCTGACACCAGGTGTTTTTAGGGGTTTTTCCTATTTTTTTCTGCAGCAACATCTGTAAACTTGATTTTTTTTTTCCTTTCCCCAAGTGGAAACTGAGATTTCCAGATAATATGATTTTAGCGCTGGGGCTGTAACTGAAACTCCACATCTCACAAACTGCATAGTAAAATCATGAGAACTATTCACAGAGGAGTAACCACATGTGAGATGCAGTTAATGTGATCTGTGTGATCTCAGCAACTCTGGGAATTCATTTCCAGTCCCTGGATTATTTTTATCCAGCTTTCACCGTCTTAAAGTTTGGTGTTTGAACTAAGTTAGTTGCTGAGCTTTTTCAGTGGGTAGAAGTGGGCCTTTCTGTCTCAGCATAGAGTCAATGCTGCAATTTCCTCCAGGGACTTGAGAGAAACTATAGTGGTCTTGCCTGCACTTCTTTTTTTTAGACTACTTGTGTGGTGTCTCAGATAGATATTCCCATAAGACACTAAAATCAGTCTCTGGGAACTGCTAACATATGAAATTAGAGATGCTTTCCAAGCAATTGAGCTAGAGCAAGTAAGTATTAAAATACATTAATTTAAGAAATGCTGATGTCTCTCAAACCCATGGCTACATGAGAGGCAATACAAAGTCTTGGCACTCCCATGAGAACTTCAGATGTCAGGGGAATGATGCTTCTGTGCAAAGCTAAGGGGATGCTTAAAGAAGAGAACATTGTAAAGAAAAGAATACCCATGCATTAATGCTTATTTTTGATGCACAGGATGTAGTGATGCAAGAATTTGTCATTAGAAAGAGATGCTGAGATTTGCAAAATTTTGCTATGTTTTGCTCACTTCCTTTTAACAGATTTTTTTTTCTATATCCAATTTGTTTTCATTTAGTGGTGCCATAGATTAAGAATTAATCTTTCTCCTATTAGCTTTCCACTGATAGACTCCATTCTCAATCATTTAAATTCAGAAATAATTGTTTTCTAAATTTCAATGAAATGTTTTTTAACTTGTTGATCTGTGGTGCA
The DNA here is from genome assembly GCA_013396755.1 of Sclerurus mexicanus. Classification (NCBI taxonomy): domain Eukaryota; kingdom Metazoa; phylum Chordata; class Aves; order Passeriformes; family Furnariidae; genus Sclerurus; species Sclerurus mexicanus. The sequence goes on from VWZF01003203.1 coordinate 617,193, forward strand.
TTTGATTCATTATGGAACTGAGTATATAACCTGCCTTTGCAGTCCACAGTGATTTCAGTTACACTGTATTTAGGAGCTCACCAGTAACCCACCTATGGGTTGGCAAAGACAATACACTACGTAGTGATAAGTGGAAAACAGTTGTTCTCTGTATCCTGCTGTCATGTACAGTAAGAAGTGAGTCATCTTAGGAATTTTCTTCAAAAGAATCTCTTGAACAACATCTGTTTTGCACAAAACATGTATGATAGATTATGCATAAGGAAATATTTATTTAGTCTAAAAAGATGTAGATAAGCTAAATATAACACGGGTGTGGTAGGTGCTAAAAGCAGAATAAGACATGTAAACCTGATGGGTTTTTTCTTCTTGTGTGATTTACATCTTGGGGTCCTCCTGTGGATAAAATTCCTCCTGGATTGCAGCAGGAGGTGTCTTTGAGACAGATCCTCTTGAGACTGTCTCTAAATACTGCAGCTGGTGAACACTTTTACAGGAACAGTGCCCACTTCAAATCTTGAGTTTCAGGGTGAAGGATTTTTTTTGTGTGTATGCCACAATGCCAAAGTATGGCACATAAGAGATTTCCGTGTATGATCTCTGTGTGGGATTCTGAATGGATCTTACTCATGCAAAATGACTGTGGCAGTCAGTGCAAGTTTTGCTTTACTTATGCTTGCTATTTTGGATCCTGATTTGTTCTAACATTGAGTCTTGTGAAATTCCACCTCTGCAAATAAGAAGAGGTGATGTGCCTCTGGAGATTTCAGCTCATAGTTCTAAGTGCCAGTACTGAATGTATGAATAGAGCCCATTCATTCTGTCCTCTGAGTACTGAGCAATAGTACAAGAGTCAACAGTTACAGCAATTGAATGTAGAGTTGTCTCATAGAATTTTTATAATTGTTTGAATTAAAAAGTATTTGAGAGTTGCTCAGCTATTGGAGGAACTGAAAAAATTAGACCAGTCAAAAGACTTTTACAAGCTGTACTTGTATTACTAGTACTGTGTTTTTGGACTTTTCTTCCTCTTCTGAGAAAGAGCAAACAAGATTTCCTACCCTTCCCTATAGTCCCTTAGGCTAAAAATGTCTTACTGAAATAACTGTGTACATCTTAGGTCTTTTGGTTTGGTTTTTTTTTGGTCACCCTAGTGCCAAACTAAATGCTTTTGATAAGCAGTTCTTTATGGTTCTCATTTATATTAAAGTTTCAAATGGCAGTGAGATGTATTTTAAGCACAGAATCAGTCTATTTCATCTTACAGCTTTGCTAGGAATGCCATTTTACAATCAAATGTAAATATACAATCATATGTGAAATGTGCTACCATTTCCTCTGAGAAGTGAAACTAAATTAATAACCATTGTTTATCTAAGTCAAGATTTAAAAAATAGGACCTTGCTGTTAGGATTGGAATGGAGAGAGTTTCAAAACTAGCTAGGATGTTTGGATGTCCTGTTCCCATGGGCAGCTTTGCAGACCTCTGCTCAGCACCCTCATTTATTCTTTTATTTATTTATTTATTTATTTATTTATTTATTTATTTATTTATTTATTTATTTATTTATTTAACATCAGGCAATTTTGCATGAGCAATGAGAACAGTTACCACCACGGAGGCGCTGTAACCTAGATGGGCTATGTACACATACCCATTTCTCCTACTTTGTCCCTGTAATAACATCCATTCTGTCAGAGAGGTCTCGTACCAATGCTGAGCCATGGAATTAAGATGGAGTTAAGACCAGTACATTTGCAGTCCTCCTCAACTTAGTGATAACTATTGCTGTGACTGATGAAGAAATAGACCACGTGGATCAGAGACAGTTGCAGAGTCATAGAACAGTCCAGTTTGGAAGGGATTTATGAGGATCATATGATATAATTTCTTGTGAGCAAGGCTTCAGACTAGATTGTCCAGGGCCAAATATTGGACATTTCCAGCAAAGGCTACCAATGACCATGATTCAGTGTTTTCATGGTGAAATATTAATTATTTTTTTTAATATCCAGAAGGCATTTGCCTGAAGCAAATTATGTCCTTAGCCTCTTATCTTATAACCATGTCTCCCCATGAGAAGAGTACCTCTGTCTTCTCTAAAACTACAATTTAGATCCTGTAAGTCTGGAAAAAAAAACCTAATTCTTGCATCCTTCAGCTTCTCCAACCCTCTAATCCTCTTGAAAATTTTCTGTTGGATCCTCTCCAGATTTTTTGTGTCTCTCTTGAACTGGGGGATGGGGGATGCCAGAACTGAATTGCAGGTATGGCCTGACACTTGCCAGGTACAGTGGAATAATCACATCCCTTGATCTGCTGGCAGTACTCCTGGTGATGCATTCCAGGACATGTCTGCCTTCATTGCTGCTGGAGTTCACCACTGGCTCACGTTCAGCTTGCAGTTCACCAGCACCCTCTGAGCCTGTTCCAGAATTGCTTCCCGCACAGTCTGTCCACAGCCTTTTTGTGGGTTTATTCCAGAGTCAGGACTGTATTTTTGTTAAAACCTGTGCATTTTTCGTTGTTCCATCTGTGCATGGTGACTCTTCCTTCTGGCCCATCTACCTTCTCCTAGTTAATTTTGTGTGGATGCAATTCCATCCAGATAGTTTTGAAGGTACTGAATAGTACCAGACCTAGCGCTAGTCCCTGAGGACCTCCACTCATGACCAACTACCTTTTTGTCTTTGAGCCATTGCCCTGCTTGGAGAAAGACAGTTTAGCTAGTTCTTCACCCATCTTGTAGTCCACCAGTCAAGTCCACATCTTACCAGCTTGTCAGCAAAGATGTTGTGGAAGAATAGTCAAAGGTGCTGAAATTAAGGTAGCTGACATCCACAGCTCTTACCTTCATTCACTCAATCAGTTGTTTCAGCTTAAAAAACAATCAGGCTGCCCTTGGTAAATCTGCATCGGCATTTTCCAGTTAGCTTGTTTTATATGTGAGCACACACAGGTTCTTGCTGACTCCAGAGCAATATGAGTTAAGCCTAGGTGGATGACCAGTACTGATGACTTTGTTGCATATTGAGGTACGGTGAGTTAGGTTAATCTTCAGTGGTAGGTACATATACAAATACTTACTCTTTGCCATTGGCTTTTCACGTATATAAGCAGATGAGGAGAGTGAATTTTCTTTCAATACACGCCTTGAAAATTAAACATCTGTACTTTACGGGGTTTATATTTTATGTATTTATGTGTGCTTGTGGTATGACTATATAGTAAGTTAAGATAATATGTGGAGGTCTGTGTAATTCTGGTGTCATGTAACTAGAAGTTATAGAAAAGCTCTGTCATCGTTTCTGAAAATGTCATGTGAGTAAGAGTCATGTATCATGAACTGAGTGTATTAGTCACTGAAAGATGTTTCAAAGACATACTTTGGAGAGGGAGCATCAGTTGGGGGAAATGTAAATTCCTCTGATAAGATTGCACTTGCAGAGCCATAGCTAGTGTTGTCATTTGTTATCATTTAGCAGATGCCTGATGAAGAGAAATCTGTTAGCAGGGAAGATGACAAAGAAATACCCTGCAGCCCAATTCCAATGACAGCAGAGAGAAGACGCAGTCTGTGGTATGCAAGCCACTATACAACTGATGAAAGAAAAGTAAGGCTGGAGGGGGAAGGGTCTCTGCATTACACAATTACTTTGAAATTAAGGGGAGCAGCATTATATAAGTTGCAAGTAAGATCTTCCTGTGTGATTACATAAATCAGATACAATATCAAGGCTGTGTGGTGGAGTAGGAATATATTTTGTAAAAATGAATAAAACAAAACCAAGAGCCAGCGTAAGGAAATAAATTAAGGGATGCTCTATGTTTTTGGCTTCCATATTTAAGAAGTTTAGGGCTGGCCTTTTGGCATGGGGCCCTTATCTTTGTGCAAAACAGAAGGTCTGTCAGAGAACTAAACCTGATGTAAAGATTTGATCTGCCTTGTAACTACTAATTAGCACTGTCATTGGTAAGTGGAGACTGCCAGCTTATCTTCCTCCAAGCATACTGGTGTCTTTGTTGGACACATAAAGCAAGGCAGTTAAGGCAGTTGTGCAAAATCTCCTGGAAAGGTCCAGCTTTCTACCATCTGCCTGCACCAGCTGCAGTGTAAAATTTCATTTGTTGTGTTGTTGTCAAAATTGGGATATATGAACATTTTGTTGAGCCACATGTACTCAAGCCTCGAGAACTCCACCATAATAATAGTAATGGTAAAGAAGCTGGCAAATGAATGAAGTATCACGTTTTATATTTGTATCAACATTTTATTGGTACTGGTTTTGTAATTGTAGTAATTCTAATGATTGTTTAAAAACTTAGTTTTTAAGCATTGGATCATTAGAAAGACATTAGAAAGCAGTTAATCAGTATAATGCCATACTGATTAATTCTTTGACCTAGTATCCAAAATTGCAACGCAATATTCTCAGTTTTACTTTAAAATTCACAGGAACATAGAGTAAAATTATGTTAATGCTATGGCACATTCAATATCATTTTATAGTAGTGTACAATCCTGCTGGCTTTTTAAGAATTGTTTCTGAATTTCTTAGTGCAAATCTGCAAAAGTCAGCATATGTGCATGCATGTATTCAAAAAGTTAGACTTATTAATGCTTGAGCTGTGCTGCTTTAATAATTTGTCCTTGCATTGCTTTTTGCAGCTTCTGTCAATGACCCAAGATGAATACAAGCCATCGGATGTTAGTATACTACTAGTCTTTGTAATTTTGCAGTTCTTCTTAATGTGTTAAATACAGATTACACTGATACATACAGATAAAACCCTAGATGACATTTGAAAAACTTCTCTACTTTTGGTTAGCCTGACATTTACCCTATATCCTTGATTATCCTAAATATAATTGTCCTTTGCTTCCTTAATTTCACTGAGAAGCCACTGATTGATCACTGAAATTAAACTGCTTGTAGTAGTACCAACTGGCAAACGATCTTTGCTATTTCACTGGGTTTAAATAAGATATGAAAATATGCTTTCTAATGCAAGCCATCTTTAAACTTGATTTAGTTTCTTTGCTCTATTTTTTTTTTATTTTATTCATGTTGGAATGCCTGAGGCCCTTAAAGCATGACTGACAACACATATGAGTTTGATTTACAGATTACAGAAAATCTTTGAACAGACAGCAGATGATCTATATATCTTGACTGCTATAGACCCTAGCAGACTCTGAAAGTGGAAACATCCTCTCTGTTCAGCATGCACAGTACGGACATGCAGATGAATTTTGGGAGCATCCATAACCAAATCTAAACATGCTCCACAGTCTGTGGTTGGTGTAGCTGCTGGATATAAGTGAACATAACCCAGATACCATTCTGAAACAGTCCACACATTTCTGTGCATGGTTTTTACAGGCAAAATATGCTCCTATCTCACAGCCTGAGCAGAAGTCAGTCTTCGGTGTGTATTACCGTCACTAATGCATTGCATGTGAATTTCTGCCAATATGAGTGATATTAATGATTGTGGTTGCTGGAGACCTTATCCAAACAAGCACAAGGGCTAAAACTGAAGAAAAAAAAAAAGACAAAAACACACAAAAAAACAATGAAAGAGTGTTGAGTTAGTACAACCAAGTGACGTAAATGTGGCATCAATAATGATAATTACCACAAGTGGTTTTATTAACAGCAACAAATATGGGTGTCACCAGGAATAACACAAATTTGGAAGTAATTTATAACCATTATTTTCATGACTACGGGAAATAATTAGATGTGAACTAAAGTCTTAAAATATCGATGTAGTAGTTTGCCTAAGAAGGAGAATGAATTTTTGGTTCAATTTATTGATATGACATAAAAAGCTAACAATTAATTTTCGGAGTTGTTATGTGCTACTTTTGCATGCAACATGACTATAATAGGCCAATTTCTTTGGAAGTAACCGCAGTTACTTGTTAAGCTCTTTTAACACTGGCACTCCAACAGTAGTGAAGTACAGAGGTAGGAGTCACGTTGGTCTAAGAGCCACCCTAAATGCACTGCCTCTCTCCGATGTCCTGGCAGGTGCTGCTGGTAACTGTGAATGGGAACCCTGCTGACTATCACACCATCCACCCCGCACTGCCATTAGAAAATGGTCCGGCCAAAGCAGACATGTACTCAACACCACAGTACAAATGGGAGCCTTCAGATGACATGTCAGGTAGTGAATTCCCTAGGAATTGTCCTTAGTTCCATATTGTTTTCTTATTCTGTATCTCCGCTCACTGCCTCTAGCATTTATTTTCATTTTGGAAAGTTCTTTGGCCTGTTGAAGTTTAATAATTGCTGTCGACTTACCGTGATGGCCAACCATATGGCAATTCTGTAAACTGGGCTGTAGGTTATACTATCCAAAGTACTTTGCCTACCAACACAGTGATTTGAAGTAGCCATCAGAGTGATTACAAGCAAAATAATCCCCGAAGAGGATGCATATACTATCTTTAGACCAGCAGGGATTGCAAATAAGAATTTCTTGTTCTACTTAGAAAAGGAAGAAGAGGTAGAGGAGGAAGAAGAAGAAGAGGAAGTTACCCAGGAGGAAAAAGAAAATGTTAAATTACATGCCCTGGTCTCTGTGTTCCAATTTATCATGAAACAAAGTTACATTTGTGCTCTGATAGCTATGATGGTAAGTACTGGCAAGAAAAAGAATAATGCTGTTCGTTTTACAAATGTGTCTTCTCAATGCCTTTCTGAAAGTAATCTCATTGTTGGTTTTCAGTAAATCATTGCATCAGGGTTAGAAAATATCAATATGGTGTCTGCATCATTTTGGGCCCATTTTAGGTTAATGCATAGTTCCCAGGCCTGTTATAGACCTATAAATAGAGCAACACATGGGATTCTGGTTAAAATATCATGTACCCAGGACCGGGAGTCCCAGGCTTTGTTGTCTATCTGAATGTCAGAAAACCACTGGGGCTCAGTTTTCTGTTGATTCCCAAGTTTCTGCAAAAGCAGGTTTGTCCTGTATTTGCACCACTCATAAAGTTACCTACAAAATTAAAGCATTTCATGCTGTTATAGAAGATTTTTAAAATATAGTTCCTGCTTCAGGTTGATACATACATCCAATTGCTCTCTGAGAAGAAAAGATCTGTAAAGCCTGTTTTCTTGTATTGACACAGAAAGATCTCAAGAAAAATACAACGTCTTGCCAAGCCAGATTTTCCTATCGTTTTACTTATCACCCTTCTTTCTCTTTTTCCTGTTGCTTTGCTGCTTGCTTTTAAGCCTCCTTGAAGCAATACTTTGAGCTTCATTATACCAAGTTTTCTACATAATGGTTAGATCTCTCTATATATTCCCAATGCAAGCTTTGCTTTTACTGTTTTGGAAGGGTTTCAACTATGATGAAATTAACCATAAAGCTTCTTGGCCCCATTTTGCATTAAAAATGGTAAAACAAATTGGCTTGGCTGCCTCTTGTTTGCATAAAGTTTCAAACTTTATTTGCTGTTTTTTAGCAGAAAAAGTTTTTCCTCTAATTAAGGCAGAATCCTTATGCAAAATATGGATCTGGGTTGATGCATTCTATGACATTAGTAAGTAGTTGTTTTCATATTGACACAGTGGCTTCTTCCCTGTTATTTTAAACTCGTGTACTTAGATCATAGAGTGGTTTGTGTTGAAGGGGATCTTAAAAACCACCTAGTTCTAACCCCTCTGCCTTGGCAGGGGCACCTTCTACTAGACCAATATTCAATTTCTAGGGTCATATCTCTCAAGATAAAAGAAGAAGATATATTCGAAGAGCTTTCTTTTAGTTTAATATTGACACACTGCTAGCTTTTTCCTTCATAATATATTCCTATATGACTCAAATTAATTTATGAATTTATTTATGGTGTGTTCTGATGCAAATCCATTTATAATATAGCCAAAGACAGCTCCGTGTAAGCTGTTTTCTTATATGAGGACAGAGAAGTAGCATATTGGTGTTTCTCACATACCCTTAAAAGACATAATTTCCAAGAGAGCTGAGCTAACCTGATAGAAATATTCTTAACGTTGAATAATTTTCTACTTAAATCGAAAAGGAATATAAAATTATTTACTGACAGTTTTTCCACAGTTATGCCAGCATATATGCAGTTGAATTGAGTCATAAATCAATAACACAATGTAGATAACACCTAAAACCCAAATCCTTTCCTCAAGTGTTCACTGGAGCAATTTTCAGTAACTGAATTCTGAAAGCAATAGAAAGCATTCTGTAGTTGTGAGTATTTCAGGTAATTTACTATGGTTGCTCTAGACTAAATGTTCTCCAGGTTAGGTGGGTGCACACCATAGCTTTCCATTTTAAACTGATTCCACAAAAGCCAGAACAGCACGGAGTTAGCACAGTTTTCTAAGTCTGTCAAAGGCCTTGAATGTAGTAACTTACTGGTTATAATTTGCTATTCCTGCTTTGAATTCTTTGCTGCTGTTTCACAAGATCTTTTGTGCCCAAAGATTAGTCTGTGTTTTCCATCTCCTTTAGTTTGGTGTAATAAGAAGCAATGATTCTGCTTAGAAAGTGCACAATGAAGGATTCGCCCTGAGCTGTGCATTTCTTATGATTCCACTTTCTGCATGTTCTTCAAGGGGTTTGTTGTAGCTGGCCCGGTAAATGATTAATATGGGCGAGAGTCTGATGACAGTGAAAATACATGCTAAGTAGAGAAGTGTAAATAAAGTGTAACTGCTAATGTGCATTTATGCTGTTCCTGAGTACATCTGTGGACGTTTTTGCCTCTCTTTCCTCCTTCCACAAGGCATGGAGCATCACATATCACAGCTGGTTGACTTTTGTGTTACTGATCTGGTCTTGCACATTGTGGATGATTCGGGACCGAAGGAAATACGCCATGATCAGTTCACCATTCATGGTTTTTTATGGAAATTTACTGCTAATATTGCAATATATATGGAGTATTGAGCTCAAGAATGATGAGCTTCCTCAAGTGTCGGGTTTTTTGAAAAGAAAGGAACCTGGGGAACTGGCATCAAAGGTAGGTGTTACAAACAGCTTAGATTTATTTATGAAACCACAAAATATATTGTGATAAAAAATGTGGATCTCTTGGCATTTCTTTAAGAGTGAATCCACAGTTTTCAATGTAACCACTTCCAATAGCAGTTCTAAAATAAAGGGTAAGTTGTTAAAAAATAGGTTCAGAAAACTGCTTCTTGCTTCTTAAGCTAATACTAGAGAAAATGTTTCAGACATCTTTTAGATTTTCATGAGATTACTTAGTGGATGGAAATTGCTCACTTCGTTGATTTTATAAACTGAATTCAAAACTAGAAGTGATTTGATTTTCTAAATTAATACCCATGGGATGTCAGATCTGTCTCTGACTATGATGGCAACTGGAACTATGATGTCATTGCAATTACCAACGCTACTCACTCCCTTATATTTTCTCACAAGCAGCAGCACATAACTGTGACTGAGCTTTAATATTTATGCCTACACCTGAATCAGTATGAATTAAAATCCGTTTCAGGCTAGAACCAAGAGAGTTTGCTGACTTCAGTGCATGGTAGATTGTTTCTTTGATGTCTTGAAAGCACTACAAAATGCATTTTGTTTGACAAGTTTGCTTCTGGGGAAGGAACTGAACACAAACAGGAAGTTGTTTCCTAGAGCACCCAAGAGGGACATCTCAGAGAGTGCATCTAGTTGGCACTGCTCCCATTGCGCTAAGTGAATCACTTCCCTCGTGACTCCTAATTACAATTTAAGGTGATTTTGTAAGTGATCCTCCTTGCTGGCAGCGTCCTTTAGACAGCCATTTCTGAGTCTTTAATGCATTTGAAAGTTAGTGAGTGCTATATTATTTCTCTTGTAAAGATAGGAATAGTTTAGTAAGAGGGCTAAAGCTCAAGAGGTTCTGAAAGAGTTGTTCTACAGTTTTTCTCAATGACTTTGTAAATCTCTATGAAGTTTTAACTGTCTTAATATGCCAGCCCCTTTGACATTGTTTCTTATTAGCTGTACCATCAAATATCTTGGCTAAAAACAGATGGTGTCAAGAAAAGTGTTGTGTATATATGATGATTTGGCCACTTCCCTAGAGCTAATAGATAGCTAGTGAAGTTTTTTTAGACTTAATATAATACACTCCATAGCTTTCATAGAATCACAGAATACTTCTGGAGGTCATCTAGTCCAACTTCCCTACTCAAGCAGTGCCATCTGGAGCTGAGTGCCCAGGACCAAGACCATTCCCAGACAGCTTTTGAATATCCCCAAGAATGGAGACTCTGCAACATCCCTGGGCAACCTGTGACAGTGCTCAGTCCTCCTCATAAGAAGAAAAAAGTGTTTCCTCATGTTCAGAGGGAACCTCCCATGTTGCAGTTTGTGTCCATTGCCTCTGTTCCCTTCACTGGACACCACTGAAAAGAGTCAGGCTCCAAACTCTTTCCACCTCCATTCACGTATTTAAGAAATTGGATGAGATTCCCCTTGAGTTTTGTCTTCTGCGGGGTGAGCAGTACCACCTCTCTCCAGCCTTTCCTCATAGGAGAGATTCTCCTATCCCTTAACCTTCGTGGCGAATTCAACTGGACTGTCTCCAGTACCTCCATGTCTCTGTTGTACTGAGGAGCCAGAACGGGACACAGCACCCTAATTGTGGCCTCACCAGTGCTGAGTAGAGAAGAAGGATCACCTTCCTTGACCTGCTTGCCACACTCTTCATGTAGCCCAGGATGCCATTACCATAAGGCCACATTACTGGCTCACATTCATCTTGTTATGCCAAACTACTCTATAGCTGGTTGAACCCCAACATGTAATGATGTGTGTGCTGGTTCTTCCTCCCCAGGTGCAGGACTTTGCACTTCCCCTTGTTGAATGCCATGATGTTCCTTTCAGCCCCTTTCTCCAGCCTGTTGAAGTCACTCTGGATGGCAACACAGCCTTCTGATGTATCAGCCACTCCTCCTGGTTTTGTGTTATCAGCAAACTTGGTGAAAAACTCTGCCCCATCATCTGGAACATAAATTAAGATGTTGAACTAGACTAGATTGAACCCTGGGATACATTGCTAATCACTGACCTCCAACTAGACTTCATGCCACTGATCACCACCCTCTGAGCTTGGCTGTTTAGTCAGTTTTCAGTCCACCTAACTGCTTGTTCATCTAGCCCATACTTCATCAGCTTCTTTATGAGGATCTTATGGGAAACAGTGTGAAAAGCCTGTCTGAAGTCTAAGCACACTGCTCTTCTCTCATCTACCATGTCATTTTGTTGTAGAAGTTTATGAGGCTGATCAAACATGACATCCCCTTGGTGGATCCACTCTGACTATTCTTGATGGTTTCCTCATCCTTCATGTGCCTGGAAATGTTTTCTAGGATTAGCTGCTCTATCACTTTACAATCACAGAATGATTTAGTTCAGCAGGGACCTTTCAAGGTCATTTATTCCAACACCCTGCCATAGGAAGGGACATTTTTCACTAGACCAGGTTGCTCAAAACCCCATCCAGCCTGACCTCAGAGACTTTTCAATGATGGAGCATCCTCAACTTCTCTAGGAAGCTTTTTCCAGCATCAAACTGTTGCCACCTTGCCAAGGACTGAGTTGAGGTTGTCCTGGCTGTATCCTCCATCTTCCTCTTCCTGAAAATAAGTGACACTTGCTTTCCTTCAGCACTTCTCCCAGTCACCACATTTGATCAAAGATTATTAAGAGTAGCCTCTACCGTGACACCAGCCAACTCCCTCAGGATTCATGGGTACATCCCAGGACCCATGGACTTGCGTATGCCAAGTTTCTTTAAATATTCCCTGATTTGATCCTCTTCCAGCAAGTGTACGCCTTCCTTGCTTCAGACTTTTTCATGGTCTCCAGATCTCCAGAACCTGTGATTCCTTAAGACCAGTCTTGCTAGCAAAGACTGAGGCAAAGAAGGCATTTGGTAGCTCTGCCTTATCCATGTCCCCTGTCACTACAGCCATTGTCCCAGTCAGCCCCACTCAGAGGATCCAGATTTTCCCTAGCCTCCCTTTTTCTGCTTAAGTATTTATAGAAGCTCCTCTTGTAGCTCTTGACATGCCTTGCCAGACTCTGTTTCAGGCCTTGGCTTTCCTAACCTTGTCTCTGCATGCTCAGCCAGTCTCTCTGCATTCCTCCCAAGTTACCTAGTTCATCATCCCTCCCCAGACAGAGTCTATGCATTCTAGCTGTGTTGTCATGCAAATCCCTACTCCACCTCTGCATCTTTCTGGCCAGTGCTTCCTAAAGAACCTGTAGCTCTCTATTGCAGCTAATCAAGCCATCACACCCAGTTTCTAATTCCTTGTGTTTGTTCCCCATGCTACATGCATTACTGCACAAGCACTTCAGAGCGGCAGCTGGCATGCTCTTTTCCCAGAAGGGAGCTGGAAGATCTCGCCGTAACAGTGTCTTGAAGTAATTGCCTTGCTTATATAAAAACGCTTGAGGTGACCCTGCATAAGCCCTGTTTGGTTGATTATGTATTTTCTCTTGTTCACATGACCCTAGGCACCCTTTGCTTGTTAATCTTGGCCATCAGTCTCCCGAGGGCTTTGGTAACTGTACCCCCCACCCCCGTTATTCCTAGTTCAAAGTCCTTTGAGTAAGGGTTGAATTTCAATGAAGATTGGATACTCTATTCTGCAAAGTGAAGAATAGAAAGAAGTGTAATATAATTCTTTCTGCATGAGTTTGTGCATGCTCTGTGTGTTTCCTGGTCTGACAATGAGATAAAATGTATACTGTAAATGGTGACTAAAAGCATTTCTTTGGTCTGTAACCCATCAAGACTTTTCTTAGAGCTACCTCTGACTCTGGAAATGCCAAGTAGAACAGGGAGTTAATGTGGTAGGAAGACAGAGCTAATCACTGAAGAACAAGTCTGTGTTTTACAATATCACACAGGCTGACAATCTGCTGCTCTGGCTGCAGTGTCAATAGAAACAGCTGTTGCTAGCCTGGGAGCTCTCATTTCCCCCATCAAGGATTTGCATTTTAGAAGAAAAACAGAAGAGTTCTTTACATTGTACTGCTGCCCTGGTCATTCTATTGTGTGCAAAGTACTTGGCTCTTACATGCTTTGTATTTGAGATTTTATTCTTCTAAGTAGTGAGATAAGTCTCCCTGCGCACCAGGGAAATCAGGTGAAACTTTGTTAAAAGGAAACATAAAATCAAATGTGTGAGGGATAGGCATCATGCTGTTTTCTGAATTTGCCCATCTCTTGGTATTGCAAGCTGTTGAATTTAGCTTTTTGCACTCATCATTGAAGAGATTTGTTTATTTCTAAGGTATCCTGCTGTTGGTGAATTATCATCTCTTGAAGCTCCTAAGAGAATTAAGAGCTATTTTAAGTCTTGTAAATGCTGCAAATGCAAGGCATATTCAGTTGGCTGGGTCATCTGTAACTGAAAGACATAAAAAAAAAAAAAGTTGTTTTTTAAATTAATTGTACTTAAGCACCTGAAGAATCAAACCTCCTAAATCAAAATATTTAGGGGAATTATACTAATCAATGCATAATGAGAAGATCCTTAAATTTATAAGGCAGTCGTTAAAATCCGAATAGAATGGGGTAAAATAGAAACATATAGGTAAATACCTTTAAGGAGTGGAAAAAATGCAAATGATCAAAGTTGTTTGTAATGCAGGATGTTTCCTAAATTACTTAATTTGCACAAAGATGCACTTTGGCACCAGTGTCATTGTTGCTGTTTTCTGATAGACAGAGAAAACAAAGGCATGCAAAATTTATGAAAACTATGCTTGTATTAGTAGGACATAGGATATACAATTAGTCTGTTGGTTTTGTTTTGATTTTTGTTTGCAGATTCTTTTCACAATTACTTTCTGGCTACTGCTTAGGCAACACCTCACTGAACAGAAAGCACTTCGGCTAAAAGAAGCTACTTTATCTGAGGTCAAAGTTGGAAGTGAAGAAAATGAAGAAAAAGGTAAAGCTAGCTCTACTTTGGTCCTTCAGTTGTGATGGATGTCCAGTTACTGCATTTCTCTGATACAGAAAGCAATTAGAAAGATACCTGTTATTAGTTAAGAAAGATATTACAAAATCTATGTGCAGCTATCTCTCAGATATAAAAATAAAACACTTTTGAATTTTAGAATTTCAAATAAAATGAGAATTCTCTTTACTTGAAGGTAATTGAAATGGCTCATTTGAGAAAGATCATGGAACTTTCAACCGTTCTAGCCCTAGGAGTTTAACCACAGGAGAAGAGTTTACATAGAAAAAGTCAGTTGCTAAATTCCTTGAAAGTTGTGTTGGTACATAAACACTTTATAGACACAGAAGTTAAACTATAAATTCCAGTGGGAAAAATAAACATTATTTTTTTCAGTGCAGGAGTGCATGCATACGTGAGAGCAAAGTTTACTTTTATAGGTTCAGCTTATCTAGCAGTTCAGTGGCCTGTTCTTTCTTTTGCTACTGGCACATGTTCCCTCAACCCTTCCTTGCCCTCTTCTGTATATCTGGGTGGTGATCTGAACAAGGCCAATGCACTGAAATGGTAGAAAGTAAGCCCTGGAAGCTGTGGTGTAGTTTCCTTTTTGATTAATTGCAATATTTGTCTCAGTAAAACATCTGATCAGTGTCAAACCTGGACACTGCAAAGATTTGCAAGGAAAAATCCTGAAAAGAGGGACAGTGAGTGGGATGAAAGGAGTGGACAAGCCTTTTGATGGTGAAGTTTCAATATTGTTCTCAGTGGGAAGAAAAGCATTACAGCTATGTGTGGGTTTTGGCAGCCCCTGTTATCTAGATATTTGCACATGTACTTGGAGGGACAATTATCCTGCCCTTCACAAACCTCACAATAACTGGAGGATCTTGACCTCTTCATAGGGTAAAAGCAGCTTGTCTTTTCTCCAGTAGCCCAGGTACAGAAGAAGCAGCTGGATAACTGGTAATTTCTTTGAAAAACAGCAGTGTTAGCACAGCATTTATATTTTTTTAAGCTTGTTTGGGTTTATGTTAATGTTTTCTCTTGCTTGTGGCTTTTGGAGGTAGACACCCTATTCTCTAAAGGACAAAACTCAAGACGAGAGGTTCAAACTCAAGATAAGAGTTTAAACTCAAGATGAGGGGTTTCTGTTAGTGCTGGTGGTTTCTTTATTTTCTGGTTTAAAAGGTTGCTTACTTGAGAGTATAACTATTGCCGTGGAAAGTGTTTTGAATCGTATCCATTATATAACCCTTAGGCTCTCATTTTCTGCTACAGCTGCTGGCATTTTCAGACAAAGTGCAGATGGATGTCTGGTAAGGATGTATAGCTACGTGCCATATGGCTTCAGGAGCTGGTTGAAACTCAAATGAAGTTAAAACCCTTTTCCTTGCTGCAGAGCTGTGTTTTTTTTCAGAATTGCAGTCTCTTGTGAAAATTGTGTTCTAAGTTTCTGTGTTGTGTGCAGAGATTTTGCTTTCCACTTATTTAAATTCTCACTAAAAGTACCCGGAACAGACAGAGGCCAAATGTGACTCTATTTGCAGAAGAGGAGCTGCAAGAGGGAGAAGTGTCAGAAGAACAGGAAGAGGAGAAGGAAGAGGAGGAGGAGGAAGAGGAGGAAGAGGATGAACAGGATATTATGAAAGTCTTGGGGAAGCTGGTGATGGCTATGTTAATCAAATACTGGATTTACGTCTGTGGGGGCATGTTCTTCTTTGTCAGCTTTGAGGGTACAATTGTCATGTACAAAATCATCTATATGGTACTGTTCCTCTTCTGTGTGGCACTCTATCAGGTAAGTGAGAACTGTGTTAACTAAATTTTATCCTTGAATACAATTGTCCATACCTTTAACTTGGTAATAAAGTAGCTCCAAATAGAATTCACAAACAGTGCAATCGTTCTTTAGTTAGATACAACAGAATAAGATCATTTGAAGGGGCTGAGTAATTGTCTTTTGGCTTTTGACCATAGTGACAGGCAAAGTGCACATAAATTAGATACAGTGTACACCTCTGCTCTGTATGCCACTTCACCATGAGCTTTGGAACTTTTGTGGAAAATTCTGGGCCTGTGCACATCCTACATAACCACCATATTTTCTGATATCTGGTTCATATGACTTCCACAGCCCAGTGAGCGTGGAGACCCTCTCTTCCTGGACTTTCATCCTGTAATGGTGATGAAATTGAGTGACTTAAGCTATCCCTGACCTTTATGTCTGTGGTCCATGTCCCAACAGACATTTTTACATGAAAGTCTTTTCTTGAATGCATGTGCATCAGGAGAAAAAAACTGTGTCTCAAAGATCTGTGGCTGCCACTGGGTAAACATTGCTTACTTCAGGCCACCTAAGAAAAATAGTGTTCTTCATCTTTGTTTGATAGTACAACATGGTCAATATTTCTGTCAGTGTCTTTGCCTTCAGCTTGTATCAGCATCCATAGTGTGTAATTTTCAGGTGCACTATGAATGGTGGAGAAAGATTTTAAAGTACTTTTGGATGTCAGTGGTTGTTTACACGATGCTGGTACTTATCTTCATCTACACGTACCAGTTTGAGTCATTCCCTGGGTTGTGGAAGAACATGACAGGCCTGGATGAAGCAAAGTAAGTGGTTTTGAATAATTTTTTTTTCTTTGAATCTTTATGTTCAGTGTGATAGAAAGGTCTGAGAGTAGTCTTCCTTCTTGGAGGGGAAAAACATGCAATCATTCTCAGGCATAGCTGACTTTAAGCAGTCCAGTATGAAGCCTTAGCTTTATTGGTGTAACAATAGAGATGAGCAAGACCAGGAGGGTGGCTCAAAGAGTTTTATTTTCTCCCATCAGCTGCCAAGACCTTGGGATTGCTTCTCTGTTCCCAATACAGTACCAATGCCTCTCTTTACAGCTTTGATCATGGGATCAAAATCCAGGCAAAGATTAAGGGCATATTTGCAGGATGTTTGGTACTGATGAAGGTGGACCTGCTCTCCTACTAACGAGGGCTGAGTTTCTTTGTTCTTGTGATATGTTGGCCATTTCTCAAGAGGAGAATGAGAAAGTATATGCAATATGAGTGGAACTCCAGTGCAGGATTTTCAGTCAGAGAAAACTCATCTGGTTCAAGAGATCTGTGACAGGGTTGGTTCCCTTGTAAAACTTGCTAATTTAGAAGAATTTTAAAACCGAAAACCACGTAACAAGTACCAGCCCCTTATTTCCTATTGCAAATGATTTGCAGTAATATCACATGACAAGAAGAATATTTTGGTGTGAAAAGATGACTTAGTGGCTTACTCTTTTTTCTTTTTTTCCAGGCTAGAGGACCTTGGCTTAAAACAGTTTTCTGTGGCTGATCTATTCACACGCATCTTTATTCCCACCTCCTTCCTACTGGTGTGTATCTTACACCTTCACTATTTCCATGATCAGTTTCTCCAGCTCACTGATTTAAAAGCTGTAACCAGCAAACAGGACAACACTATTTACAGGTAAAGAAGCACAGTAAATGGAGCTATTGATTATCTGTATGAAAATGGTGTTTCTGACTGTCTTGTAAAACGCACTTTTCAGTAGATGTTGTTTGCCTTTGCTATGACTACCTGGCTTAAAAAACGGGTGCTCAGTATCCAGCACCCCACTACAAACAAAGCATCTGTCTTCCCCAATTTTCCACTACACACTGAACTTTTTCATTTTGGGGTACATTTTCAAAGGTCCTCATGGTATTTATGTATTTATCTCATTGGCTTTGACATTAAATGGGAGTTAGATCCTTAATTGCTGTGTCCCTTTCTGTAAGTCCTGTCAGTGATGAGAAATATAGCTTTTAATTTGTGTTACTTCAATTTTTCAATGTCTGTTTTGAGGGCCAGATGAAAATAGGGAGATCTTTTGCAAATAACTTATTTGCCCTGAACAGTGAGGCCTTTTTGTAAAATTGGACATCAGAAATGGAAAAATTCTGAACTTGTGGTTACTATTCATAGCACTGACCCTTGACTATGCAAGCTCTTTGTGACACTTGGTGATTTTGTCCAGTTCATTAGCATTTTTTTTATGAATCTGGGACCTCACTTTTCCAGTGTTCTATTCTTCCATCCTTTCCTGCATAAAAACATATCTGGCCTAGGATCCTGCTCTGGGAGTACAAGAGAAAGAAATGGTTTTGTAGTCCATAGTGTTATATTATGCAATGATAATTGCAGTCATTCTTTGAAGAAAGCAATTCATTTAGACACTACTTTTAGAATAGCTATGCATTGGTACTGAGCATCAGCTGACTGTAGAGTTAAAATCTTCATGTCGAGAGCTCAGCTGGCATTTGTACTGATGATGCATAAAGCTGGATAAAAACTAATACAGCAACCAACTTCATCTTAACATTATTGCTAGCAATAAAAATATGTTGCAGGGGCAATTAAAGCACAAAGATTCATATATATGTGTAATTTTCTTACAAAGCTACTAAAATTTAATTTTCCCTTCTGCTTTGAAGACCCTAGCGTTCACTCAACAAGTGGTTTACCTTCCTAGACTGTTTTTATGTTGCATCTTTTGCAACAAAAAAATTTAGATAAAGAAACTGAACCTTAATTTTGAGTAAGAAGACAGAACTCAGTCCTTTTAATAGTGAACTTCTTAGAAGAATCACAGGAGGTGAGAGCTGGTCATGAAAATAGTAAAGAAAGCAGGTGCAGTTCTTCCACCTGCCCCTGAACTGCCATGTGTGATTATGAGTCCTATTAAAATTGCTGAGAATGTTCATTTATTAAAATGCTGCTTCACATGCATAAAGTTTGCAGAGTGAGTTCAAGAGTAAGGCTCTGCCTGCTGCAAATAGAGGGCACTGGCAGAGTGAGGCACTTTTCACTATTTGCAAAGGTGTCAGAACTGAATGTCTCAGTTCTACATCTGTAAGAAAAAGAAAAATCCTGATTAGGATTTTCCAATCCCGTTTCCTTGCTGTACCATGAATCATGATATGGCTGAGATAAAGTCTGTGAGGTAGATATTTCCTATGATATGATGGTCTGCCATAATTACCTTTAAATAATTTCTTTTAAAAAAAAGCAAAAATATATTAAAAAAATACAGACATTCTAAGGCTTACTTGAGGTAAAGCAGTGAAGGCTGTTCTCACATTTTGAGGGCTATGAAAATTACCTGTAGTGCTGACTGAAGTTGCATACTGTCTAAATGTCTAAGAGTTGCATTTATAAGCTTCCTAGACTTTTCACTGCATGGTATATGTTAAGCTTTCAGATTGTGCTTTGTTATGACATAACACACTGGTAGACAGGAAGGTGCATTCACTCCAATTTAACAGTTTTCTTTTCTCTCTCTAATTCATTTCCCATTTTCATCTCGTTCTTTCATCTCCCACCTCATAGCCATGCCAAAGTCAATGGCCGTGTATATCTAATAATTAATAGGTGGGTACTTCAATTCTTCCTTTCCATTAAAACAGATATGCCTTAACTTCTTTGTTACTCCTTAATTGCCTTAAAACAAAGTATGTTCTGGCTGTGCAATACTGTGAAGTAAGCAGGGAGGTAACGTTGCTCAGGTATTGTAGTTTTCCTACAGCTGGTGAAGCAGTTAATACATCTCTCCTGCATATTTATACATTGTGAGTTTCTTCTCCCAGCTGGGAATTCTCATAAACTTTGCCCATGCCTCAGTACAGGAATAATTGGTGCTATTTGTAATTGGCTGCAGACAATAGACTTGGTTGAGGAGGCTCGTTTATTTATCCTTTGTTTGTGCATGGAAAGGTGCATGCCTGCATGTGTGTATATACTCACAGGCACACAGACACACAAACACACATCCCTGTCTTCCTCACAAACACATAAGAAAGGGAATTTGAGGCCAGGTCAATTAAACGTGTGGTGTGTATTACGGATTTGTACAGACTGAAATTTTAAAAGCAGGAATGGAACACTGAAACCACTGCATGCTAAGGCTATGTTAATTCATGGGCTGAGTTGGGTGCTGCAGGATCCAAGCCAGAAAAACACATATTGCCATCACTGTTAACCCTTTAAAAATGGCATCTTGAGAATAGTTCCATAAATTAGATTTATTTCAAAATATTTGACTGGAATAAATGTGGGCTTTTGTTTAATCATCTCCAAGAATAGAAGGACTTCTGAATTTGTTGTCATTACTGAATATAAACAGGAAAACCAAGAAAATCCCCTGTTTAGATATTTGTGACTACCTGCTCTAACAAGAAGTTAATTTATGTGTCATGTTCACGCTCCTTCTTCAAATGTCATCACAGAGTTTGTGCCAAGGTTCTTAAAAGTTCACCAAAGCTGGAAATCTGGTCTGTAGGAAGCCCATGTTTAAGGGAGGGTTGAGGGCAAGCACCTTGGCAAGGGAAGGCAAGCTGGGAGCCGAGCAGCATGGCCAGGAGGCAAGGCTGGTCTCTCGGCCAGGGGGAGTCAGGAGCATGAGCTGGGAGTTGAGGGTGAGGATCAGATCGAGAGTGGTAACAAGGGTCAGCTACAACTTGGTGAGGTCCCAGTGAGTCCACAGAGATAAGCCAGATGTGCAGTGAAGGCAGGATGTCAGCCTGCATGTGAGGCTTAGGGTCAGGGAGGCATAGCAGCAGGTGCAGACACAGCTGTGATGCAGCCACAGTACGGGGGTGAAAGCCTCAGTGTGAAACCAGCTCCCAGTGAAAGGAGAGGCTTCTTGGGCTGTCCATATACCCCAACACGACTTGGATTCAGGCAAAAAATCCCCTGCAAGGCGCACAAAGGCACTCAGGGTCCTGCCAACAGAGGTATGGCATTGTGTGCTCAGTTTGAGTGTTGCCGACCAAAGATATGGGTCACTGGTATTCTGCAGAACAGAAAACTTTCTGTTCTTAAGGCTTTGTGTGAAAAATACTTGAAAATTTCTTCGAGTCAGAAAGTTTCAAGCAACTCATAAGCTGGAAAAAATTATCAAAGACAAAAGATACTTCATAATGCATTCAGTTAAGTAGTCTTCTGCTCTAGCAAAGTAAAATAGATGAAAGCACTAGGAATTCAGCAAGGATCTGTGACACATTCCTGATTTTAGTGCCACTGAAATCACTTTTTTTGCCCCAAAGTGCTTCTACTAGTAAGCTTCTCATTATCGATGCCCTATTTAATGAATTTGAGGGTAAGAAATGCTCTCAGTTAAAAGCATTAGTGGCTTTACATTCAAGGCTTGTCATCTGCATTATTATTTAATTATTTCTATTCCTAAGTATCAGACATAATACCTTTATGTTATCTTGGATAATTTCCCATCAGTATTTGCCTTCCAATAACAGAGTTATATCTAACTATCTGTGCAGCTTGTATGGATAGCTTGTCTTAAAAATTCTAAACTAATGCGGTTTTTATATCTTAGCATCTCAATATTTTCTGTTACAATATAATGTGATCCTGTAGCAGAAGAAAAAAAAAATCAAATAAGTAAAGCAACCCTAGAAATACATAAGGAAGTTTTGAAAGAAGGCTTTCCAGGTAGACAAGTGGGCAGGGCTTTTCATCTAGCTTTGGATCTCCTAAGCTCATGATCCAATGCTCAAGCCAGTTGGTACTAATAAAACTAAGCACCATCCTACTAAAGACTAAACTCATTGTGAGGCTTTATCACGTATATATGTTGCATGTACCCATCTTTTTAACCACATCACTTCATGGATTTCTGGAATGAAAATAGGAATTTTATGAATAAGAGAAAGATGAGTCCACTCATACAAAATCTCATAGGATTATCATGTTTCTGTCCAATTTACACTGAGGTTAGTCAGTAAGTCCTTGTTTTACAGCAGTGTGAATGTAGCTTTTTCCATTATAAAAGTCAGTTGGGAAGATACCTCATAGAAATCAAGGCAATTGTATGTGTACAAAACCTGTCTGATTACAGTTACTTTCATTTCATGGTGCATTGTCTTTTAAATGGGGTCTGCTGGTTTAAAGTACCAGGGATCTCCACAACATTTGAACTGAGTTGAAAGTTTATTCTCTCTTCTTTATATATGACCCTCCTATTGGTACTTTATTAGAGTTTTAGATAATTATAAGTCAGTTTGTGTCCCAGAATATTGATGTTTAGTCACCTTACAGAGATTTGAATTTCCTTTTAGTGCATATGCTAGCTTAAATGTGAAAATAAACAAAAAGTCCCAAAAGAGGTGATTTGCAACAGCCATCATGGCCCAGAATACCAACCAAATCCTGGACTCCGTCAACAGAAGCATGGCCAGCAGGTCAAAGGAGGTGATTGTCCCCAGCTGCTCTGCTCTTGTAAGACCCTACCTGGAGTTCTGTGTTCAGCTCTGGTGTCCCCATCATGAGAAGGACATGGAACTGTTGGGAGCAAGTCCAGAGTAGGGCCACAGAGTTGATAAGAGGGCTGGAGCACCTCCCTTGCAAAGACACTGAGAAAGTTGTGGCTGTTCAGCCTGGAGAAGAGAAGGTTGCATGGAGACCTCCTAGCAACCTTCCAGTATCTGAAGGGGATCCACAAGGAGGCTGGAGAGGGACTCTTCACCAGAAACTTTAGTGATAGAAGAAGGAGTAATGAGTACAAACTGAAACAGGAAATTTAGGTTAGATTTTAGGAAGAAATTACTGTGAGGGTGGTGAGGCACTGGAACAAGTTGCCCAGAGAAGCTGTTGATGCCCCAACCCTGGCAGTGATCAAGCCCAGGTTGGACAAGATCTTGAGCAATCTGGTCCAGAAGGAGGTGTCCCTGCCCATGGCAGGGGAATTGGACCTAGATGATCTTTAAGGTCCCTTCCAACCCAAGCCATTCTATGATTCTATTGTTCTATTTTCAGTAGTCAAAACTACTGAATATATTCTTGAGTACAACAGATTTTCAGATTATTAGACACTCAGGTTCATTGCCCAGGACATGATGAGGGATTTTAGTCATGAACGTAGCTAAAATTTATTCAGTGAGGTTTTTTGGTGCTTGACTGGTGATTTATTATACTTCTAATTCTAATACACCTTGTCTACCTTCTGACAATTGGTACAGTATTTCTACCGCAGGATTGTTTAGTCAGATTTCTGTAGTTTTTCCTTCATTTGAGCCACCAAAGTTTCCATCTTGAAAAAACTGAAACTCCCAAATATTTGAAAAATAATTCTGCTTGTTTGACTTTCTCATTAACTGCTTAGCCTAAATGCTCTTAATTTTTAATGATTAGAAGGAAAAAATCTAGATTTTTAGTTTCTTGAACTGTAAAAATCCTAGGTAAAATCAGCAGAATTTCGTGTCTAAATAGCTATCGGCCAGAATTTCACATCATGAAAAATAAATCCCTGAGACGGTACTGTAGCACATTAGAACAGTTTTACAGGTGCTTGAATGTATGCTGTGTGTAGTAATTTCAATAGCATAACTAAGCATTTAGTGACCTAATCATACAGATATACAGTTGTCAAGGGAGACCTTATTGCAAGAAGTCGTATTCAGAGGGGCTCTTTATGGCAGTAAGCACTATGTTCAGCAAAGCACATATAGTCAGGGAATTAGGAAACTGGGGTTTCTGCAAGTATGGGAGGTGAGTCCCAGAAGCACAGCTGTGTGAGAAAAAAGAAAATGTCTGAAACTGTAATAAAAAGTCTCTTTTCTCATTAAAGAAAAGATATATACAGAATAAATCTCAGAAAAAAATGGCACTGTGGCACTTGAGAAATACTATTTCCATATTAAATCAGTTGTATCCTAGTTTTGATAGTCTGAAACTTACTAATAGATTTAGATAGAGACACTTAGAAATTAAAAAAATTGTGAGACGTAGCACAGAGAGAGAATGAACGGTGCTGTCAAAGACAGATATGATAAAATATTCTGAAGCTGCAGCCATGGAGTTTTTGCTTCTGTTTGTTCCCAAACCTGTAGCTGGAAGAAAATTGGCAAATTCCTTGGCTTTCCAGCTGCATCTTTCTGTTGGAAGAAGGTGGAAATACATTAGCAGTGATAGGTCAGACACTTGTGATGGTTCAGCTGCATTACTCACAGCATGGTAGAAGCATTGACCATGTTTAGCACTGGTGTAAATAGGCTGTCCCCTTTCCATCTGTGCTGCAAATCCATGTTTCTTTATAGAAGCACCCTGTGAATGTCATGATGGCATGCTCTTGGCATCAGAAGGCTTCCGCAGATGGAGTAGGAGAATGCTTTATGGCTTGTGATGTAGCATGACATATTTGTCAATGACCTTCTTCTGTAACCCCTCTGTTCTCATCTCCCTTTTTCTTTCTGTTCCAATTATTTTGAGCAGCCTCAAGAAAAAAATACCAAACCACCAAAATGAGTAAGTCCCCTATGAAGTCATGAAATGTTTCCTCTTAAATAATGTCATTTCATGCTTCTACATCTTAAACTCTGACCATTTTCTCCAGTGGGGAAAATGTCAAGTTTAAGT
Organism: Sclerurus mexicanus; assembly: GCA_013396755.1. Lineage (NCBI taxonomy): Eukaryota > Metazoa > Chordata > Aves > Passeriformes > Furnariidae > Sclerurus > Sclerurus mexicanus. Next base: position 641,596 of record VWZF01003203.1, read on the forward strand.
GTCAATACCACTCATTACTAACCATTAGTATCTGAGTGACAAGTAGTAACTAATACATTCCAACTCAATCTTCAGTGTGTGTTTGGAGAGAATACCAAAATCATTAACTTTTCCACTTCTAAGGCATTTTCCATGAACAGTTTATTTTTTTTTAATTATACAGTTTGAAAAAGAAAAAGACTACAATATCATTACTCCTCAGTTTGCTGACATGCTACTGTTTACCAACAGACTGGTGCACCAAGATGGGAGCCTGCCAGACATAACTATGATGAATTTAACAGCCAGCAGAGAAAAGGAAGATGATAAAATGCTGGAAGAGGCTGGTGAGAAAAGAATGGAAGAGTCAGAATGGGAGGGAGGGAAAGGGAGGGTCAAAAAAGGAAAAGAAGAAAAGGAAGATGATGACAAGGAAGATGATTCTGATGATGAAGACAATGAATCAGAGGAAGAAGAAACTACAGGTAAGCTCTGCAGAATGCACATATTGCCTTCCTCAGCCTTAACTAACAGTGGCAACAGGTGGTTTGTTCTTGGTCATCCCTGTTAACTTCAAGCTTCAGGTTTTCCTTCTAGTTTTACATGCTCTCTATGTCAAAGAGCCTGAACTGAGCAGATGGCTACTTGTCAATTATTCCAGAGGCTACAGGCTCTTCTAGGGAAAAATCATACTCTTCCTGTTGGATGCTCAGAGGAAAAAAACAGAAGAAGACCTGCCTCTTTCTTCTAGATGGTCTAGGCTACCTCAGATACTAAGAACCCCTTTTGAGTGAAATCTCCTTACAACAAAGAAAGTAGACATACATATTTAATATCTGATACTGCATGCTTTCGAGACACTCCTCTCCAGAAGTCTCAGTGGCTTTGCTTCATTATTTATGTGCACTAGTGTCATATTTTTCACTTCTGAATATGGAATATGTAATTGATATCAGATGAACATAAAAAACTTAAGGGCAGACATGGGTAATGCTAATACTGTCATCCTTGATATTGCTAGGATGAACTGCTAACATGAATTATTTCCATAACTGAGTCTGTAATATGAGCCAAAAGTGAAACCAGGGTAAAGCATTTAACACCCAAGGGTGCTGTATTCTTTGAAAATGCCTTACTGCAAATTTAATTACTCAAGCCAATATTCACAGGACTGTGACGTGTAAGTAGGGAGAGGGTCTTTGTCAAGGCAAAATGGCAGCGCAGCTGGCTTAGATGCCCCAGGAAATCATAGAATCATTTAGCTTGGGAAAGACCTCTTAAGATCATGGAGTTCAATCATTAACCCAGCATGGCCAAGTCCACAACTAAAGCGTGTCCCTAAGTGCCACATCTACACATCTTCTAAATACTTTCAGCGATGGTCATTCTACCACTTCCCTGGGCAGCCTGTTCCAATGCTTGAACCTGAGCTGAAACTACTTACCTTTCCAGCCTGGAATATCTGCCGTCAGAGAGGTGTTCATGGGCCATGGGAGCCTTTCTTGGTGAGCTTTCATGTGGTCTGTGAGGGCTGATGAGCCTGTTGCAGTCTATCCTTCCCTGCATACTCGAAGGGCTTTGGGATGAGGCCAGCTGGTGGAGGTTACTCTGTGCACGATACATGCAAGCAGGAAAACGGAGAGCAGCAGTCAGTGGGGCTTGGAAATAGCACAAGCTGTTGCTTGCCATGTATGACCCATCTTTAAGTTGCACATGCATTTTTTTCTGCTGTGGAGTTATATATACCATTTTTATGTAGCCATGTGGCTGGAGCTTTGGCACTAAACATGTTCACGTGTGCAGATTTCAGTGTTGTACAGTCTTTCAGGGGAGGCATTCAGGCCTATATCTTATTCTCTGTGTGTGTGTTGCCAGGCTATGCTAGACAGAGCTCACTAGAGTACCTTATCTGCCTGCTCCACTCAGCTGCCACTGTCTGGATATATCTTGCATGACGCAACACTGCAAATGAAAATAAATACAATGAAAGAATGAGTGAGAACATCTAATTCTGTAGAGACTTTCCTTAAATACAGTCATTGTGCTTTAAAAAACACATGTTGGGATTAGAGTTCTGTAGCTTAATTAGTTTCTCAAGCTTAATTATGTGCTCGTGGAATTTACATCACTCAGCATTTTTATTAGGATTTTCTAAGTCTTGTTTGGAGGAAAAAGGCAGAAGAAAAAAATGTGGACTTTGGTTTTGAGGTATTCCAAAAGTCTGCTTTTTCACACAAATGTGCATATGTTCTTTATACGAATATGCACAGAATAACCAACTTGGTTTTCTTTATATATAAAATAATGTGATAAATTGAAATAATTACATATAGAAGGTGGAAACTCCTTTGCAATTTTACCAGCCTAGAAAATTTTGTGTTTTGGTATCACTTGCAAATTTTTCCATCTCTGATAGTAACTATAAGAATGTTCTCACAGCATGCAAAATCCTTCCTAATCTCCAAAGGGCTTCTGAATCCCCTAATACAGTGTGGAGACTTTATACTAATATATACCAGCCTGGTGAAACGGTTTTATAGCCGGCCCACAGGCAAAATCAGCACTTGTTCAGCATATGTATTGTCACATACGCTCACATGTAATAAATGTTGCTGCATGCTTGCTCACTGGGGCGGTACTCGGAAGGATGGCTTTTTTAGCAAACACCTCTATGAAGAAGTCCTTTCCCTCGACTTCAGGATCTTAACTTGATAAACTTTTTCAGCTGAGAGAAATATTCACCTGGACTACAGATAACCTTTCTTGTTTTGGATGTTGGTCCTGTGATGGCAACAGATCACACTCCAGGAGGCTGTGCTGTTTTCAGAGCAGTTTAGATAACTGACATCTGAAGGCATCTATGGTATAGTTGTCTAAAGCCAAGTGACAGGAACCCTAATCCTAGTGTTGTATGGATCTCTTCCAAGCTGGCTGAAAAGCTTTCTGAATAGTAGTCTGTGCTTTCTGAAAACAGGCTGGGTCCGTAGCTTTCAAGCATCAAAAAAAACTGTATTTTTCTGAGCTGGATAAGGACCAGAGCTGGAATTAGTTCCTGAATGAGATCTCTTAAGTCCAGAGATACTGGAGAACAGCAGAGTCCAAGAAGAGCTCTGATAGAGAGCAATAAAATCAGAGTTGGCAAGGGAGGCCACCACTGCTGCTTTTGAAGTGTGGAATCCTTCCAGTGAATGTGGGTCAGAAGGGAGAGCACCACAGCTAAATGGGCCTCAACCCTGTTTTGTCTTAGCTAATCACTGAGCCAGATTTTTATCCTCCATCTTCTCTTACTCTAAAGCTTAGAAGAGAAGAAGCAGAAAGCTCATTGTTGTCTCGTGGAGTATTCCATTTTACAGAGACCTTCTGTTTCTCTTCTCACACTGGTTTTGCTTGAACATCCTTGCAGACTTAAGGAACAAGTGGCATCTAGTGATTGACCGCCTTACAGTGCTGTTTTTGAAATTCCTGGAGTATTTTCATAAGATGCAAGTCTTCGTGTGGTGGCTGTTGGAGCTGCACATCATCAAAATTGTTTCCTCTTACATCATCTGGGTCACAGTGAAAGAGGCAAGTAAACACCCACTGTCAAAGTCTTACACATCATAGAGGTTTGTCAGCATCTGCTGTACAGTTACACACCCAAGTGTAGGGAGATGGCTTCCTCCTGTCAGACCTCACTGAAATGATGGGATCCAGCTGGGTTTGTCATGTACTGGGGACCTGCCTTGACATCTTCCATAGTGATTGTCTCCATCTAGATAGTCTCATCCATCCCCTTTTCTCCAGATACTAAAGTTTTATTAGTCTAATTCCTTGGATGTAAGAGATGTAATCTGTTTCCTGCTCAAAATGGCTGTGGGCACCATCCAGGGATGGAGGGTGTAGAAAACAGTTGGGAAGGTACATATAGAAAAATTACTTGAACTCAGCTTGGTGTGTAACAACAAAGAATGTGAAACTATGCCAAAAGAAAAAGGGAGCAATGCTTTTAGCTGTGCTTTTGGTGTGGGCAATGTGAGTTTTCTACATGACATAACCAGTCTTTGATCAGGGTAGTTGGACAGGATTCACAACAAAAACCCCTTTTTCTCACATTTTTTGTGGGGAAAAGGTCAAGAGGATGAAGGTTGGTTGCACAGGCACATGAATGTGTATCATCTCATGTTTGTTTCATGTGTACTAAAGCAGCAGAAACTGCATGTGGTCCTTCTTATGTCATGTCTGTCGATAGGGAAGATACAGAGTTCTGTGGGTCTAATAGCATTAATATGATGTAGGGGATGAAGTTCTTCCTAAAACAACTATTAGGTTTTTCCTTCTTCACTTACCACATTGTTTCTGTGAGTATTGTAATTTTTTTTTGAGTATTTTCTTCAAAGTTTCTCCATGTCCCTTTCTTTTGAATAATTCTTTTTTTATTTACTGTGGAAAAGGTCAGCCTTTCTCAGTTCTTTTGTTACTCCATGTAATTTCTGTACTGTTTTTGTGTTTTCAGGTGTCTCTGTTTAACTTTGTGTTTTTAATTGCCTGGGCTCTTGCTTTGCCATATGCTCAGTTTCGCCCACTGGCATCAAGTATCTGCACTGTCTGGACATGTGTGATTATTGTCTGCAAAATGTTGTACCAGCTCTCATCTATTGATCCCAAAAACTTTTCCAGTAACTGTACGTTGGTGAGTACAAGTGCATATTAAAAGGTTTGACTGCTTCCTTCTTCAGTGAAGAGCAAAAGGAAGCACATTAAGTACTGAAAATGACAGTTCACTTGATGTATTACTGTTGATCATTCCCTCCTCAAGCAGCCTTAAACTCATGTTCTGTAACTTGCATTTTCTTTTTAGCCAGGAGAGAATGAAACTAAGGTCAATTTAGAAGAACTCAAAACCTCAGTGCTCTACAGTGGGCCAGTTGATCCTGCGGAGTGGGTTGGATTGAGAAAGTCTTATCCCCTTCTTGTGTACTTAAGGGTAACTTCTTTAATTATCTGTATTCAGATATTTTCTTATTTGTGATGAAATTAGCAATGTCTTTGAAATGAATAATCTATCACACACACACAGAAAATAATAATAATAATTGATAATAGGGAAATACAGAGGGAAAGAGGCAACACAAAACCGTATCTGTTACACAGAACATATCTGGAAGGGATTCAGTACCATTTAAGATAATCTTTCATGCAGAAGCATGGCTTTTGGACTCTACCATCTGTTAAAAGCTCTTTCAGAAATGTGATATTTAAAAACTCTAAGTAATTAAGAGGAACACAGCTTTCAGGTACCAAAGGACTGATGGGTCTGTTTGGAGTAATTGCCTTAAATGATAGTGTATGCTATAAGCAGTTAATTTTTTTAAGTGCTTATTCCTTAGCCACAATTTAGAAAATATGATGAGTTAAGGGAATAATTCATTTGAACACTAGTGAATGGATGTCTTTTGGTTTTTTTTCTTGGTTTTGGTTGATGCCTGTAAGCAATATTTTATTATTTCTGTCTTGATTAAAAAACCCTACTTACAATTGAAGTGTGCCAAGTCCTGGAGAAAACTTTGCATATCTCTTCTTAATTTAAAGAGTCTCCAAAATTGTATATACACAGTTTAAGATTGTCAGAAATTGACCAACTGAACAACAGCAAATTTTGATCTAACAGCCTTACTTTGTTTCAATGTTAGTAACTGGAAATAGGTGCCAGTGCATTCCGGAGTGCAGAAGTGCTCAGTGGTAACATCAGTTTGAGTATGCATGAGTTTATGCTTATCAGAAAATTTTATAGCTTCTCGTTGTTCTGACTTTTATTTAATAATCTTCTGATTGTGTCTCCCACAGAATAACTTACTGATGCTGGCTATTCTGGCTTTTGAAGTTACAATCTACCGTCATCAAGAATACTACAGATGTCGAAATAACCTTACTGCACCTGTGACTAAAACCATTTTTCATGATATTACAAGAGCACATCTGGATGATGGACTGGTAAACTGTGTCAAGTATTTCATAAACTACTTCTTCTACAAGTTTGGTTTGGAGGTAAAATGCTAAATACTACTTTTCTTTAGACTACCATTCCAAACCCTTGCATTTTGTTATTTTTGAATACTAGCTTGGATTGTAATTGAGATTTGGATGCTTCTTAGTCATCGCTCATGTTAGTCACCTCTCTTCCCTTATCTTGTCTGTTTGTTCATGTTTCTTTGTAGAAATAGTGATTTTTTCAAATATTTCTATGATTTGTTGAAGAAGGGAACTCCCAGGCTAATTCTCATCATAATGACACTCTTGAACTATCTATTAAACACTACCATCACTTGCTACTGATAAACAGAGTAAACTGTTCACAACCAATCTGAGGATTAAGAATGAGTGAAAATTAAAAGAAACCAGCAAGCTGTTTCCTTTGGGAAATAATTTTAAACTAATCCTATTCTGAGGAGACAGAAAATCAAAATAGCGTAATGCACTGACTAAATGATTCGCTATGAAGTATTCACTAAACTTGAAGGCATGTTTCATGGAACTGAGCAATTGGACTACTTTCACTGAAGCCAGAGGACAGAGATGTTGTAATGCAGAGCCCTTAGAATAATGGAGAACTAAAGCTGTCTTATAAGAATTGACTGGATTTGTCTATCACCAACAGAAGCTATAATGTCTAAATCCCTTTTCCTTTTGTCTGTTTCCCACATGAGAGTACATTTTAGCTGTTGCTAATCTTAATAGTTCCTTTTCGTTTTCACATCTGTAAGTCCTATCAAAATATATAGCTGCGTAATATAGGCTTTGCTTGGCAACAATTAAACATTTTGCATATTGGCTACTGTGACAACGCCCTTTCCTTTCTGTATCATTAGATAGCACATAGTGGAAACCTGTTCTAGATAGAAGAGTATCAAAACCTGGCTGTTGGGGTGGAGTGGAGGAGGTTGCTGTCGGTTCCCTGCAGTCAGATGCAGCACATGTCCAAGCATTCTGTCAGGATCCACAATGTTTTATTGTCGCTGCATTGACTAGCCATCAGGTTGTAAATTGCTTGTGTTTCTTTTACTTAATTTCCAGACCTGTTTTCTTCTCTCAGTGAATGTAATTGGTCAAAGGATGGATTTTTATGCCATGATTCATGCCTTCTGGCTGATTGCTGTATTGTATCGGCGCAGAAGAAAAGCTATTGCAGAGATCTGGCCAAAATACTGCTGTTTTCTGTCATGCATCATTACGTTCCAGTACTTCCTTTGCATTGGCATCCCACCTGCTCCTTGTAAAGGTAAGGACACTTTCCCTTTATGGAAAATTACTGCTGCTTGGTTTTACAGAAAAAGGCAGGAAAATTGGTAAGTATTCAGAAGGAAAAAAAAAAAGATTAAGTAATTGTTATAAAGTACTGATTGCATTTTTACATGCTTCTGTCATACAGACTATCCATGGAGAAGTGGTAATGCCAACTTCAACTCCAACATCATAAAGTGGTTATACTTTCCAGACTTCATTGTGAGACCAAACCCTGTCTTCCTTGTCTGTAAGTGTTTTAGCACATAGTTGCAAAGTGTTTATATATCCTCTGCTTAAAACATCTGTGCAGTGTAATTTGAAGCCACCCTTTTATTTAATCTTCAGTAGCAAGATGACATATTCTCTGGGAAACCGAATACCAAGCATGAAAAATTCAAAGAATTAGTAATTTCTGCATCTGTTTTTCCTGTATCCCATTTTCAATAATGTGACATCAAAAAGTATGAATTATTTCCCTTTTTCTCATTTATTTCTCAGTAGAAGTCATAGACAATGACAGGTAAAACCAGGTAAATTTCAAAACAGTGTTAAATGCATTGAAAACAGCACAGTTTTGGAGGTTCAAAATGTGGGAACACAGCCTGGTGACTACATTATAACATATAATGACCACTCCTTGTACCTATGTAATGACTGAATTTTTCCTTGCAATCACTGCTTTCTCCTAGATGATTTCATGTTGCTGCTCTGTGCATCCTTGCAAAGGCAGACATTTGAGGATGAAAATAAAGCTGCAGTACGAATCATGGCTGGAGACAATGTGGAAATTTGCATGAATCTTGACGCAGCATCTTTTAGCCAGCATAACCCTGTTCCTGACTTCATTCACTGCCGGTAAAAACAAAATCTTAAACCCTTGAAAAATACAGTGCTTTCTTTTCATAAAGCTCTCTAATGTAAAAGTCACTCCCAAGTAATTCTTCCTATTTTACTTGGAATTTATATTCATGTATGTTCCCATCTAACATATCTTTTACTGTATGAGTCATCAGATAGTTCATTTCTGAGTAATCTGACTCTGGTTTAGAACAGGACAGATGTAAACAAACCTTCCTAAAACTGATGATTATTTTAAGTGCTCCCCAGAGGGACATTCAATGGTAAATTTGCCTGAAAGCTTATATTCATGGAATCATGAACTTGTTTGGGTTGTAAAAGACCTTTAAGATCATCAAGTCCCACCACTGTCTTAGACAACCAACACATTGTGAAATATTCACCTTTAGGTCACAAGTACTTGCATGCTATCTGTGCATATATGGATTCAGAGAGTTTGAAAAAAAATGTGGTTCAGCTGTTTAGCTCCATCTTTTACAACTTCAGATCGAATCTTGGTAACCAAATTTGAATTTCCCTCCATGAATGCCCTGTGGGGCAGCATTTATGGTGGACTTCAGTGCTTTGCTGTCTTCCACTAAAACACAGACATGTTAACAATAATCCATCATCGTCTGCAGCTTCCCATGTATGTCTTTAATCCGAAAAAGTCATGAGTCATGTCCTGCCAAGTTGTTGTCTAAGCACAATCAAAATGATATTCTGATATAAGAGACTGTCCTTTGTGCTATTTCATCTAGGCATAAGAACCTTAAAAGCATCCTGGAAGGACAGCTGACATGTCTTCCTGTTTCTGAGCATTGAATATAAGATGGTTGAAGAAGGTGAATAATATATAGAGGGGCAGAGGGTGAGGCAGTCTGTTCTGAGTGGTCTTCATACAATGGAACTGTTCCTTTGTGATCCTTTCAGTCAACACAGATTCGTTCAGCTCTTCTAAATGGTGCAGGGCATGCTCTTAATTGCAGTTGTCTCTGAAAGTTTGCGTAGTATTACAAGAATAAATGGGAAGAATAAGATTTCTTAGATATGGTGTTCTCTCAGACTTGATATGTGAATACATGTTACCAACAAGTGTCTGAACTTCAGGAATAGAGAAATGTCTAGAATTAATGTTCAAAAAAATCTCCCTTTTGCTGATAAAACTTTTCTTTTACTGGAGAAGTGCTATTGCCAGAAGCCCTTCTCAAGATCTTTAATCTGATTCTGCTATTTCTGTTGCAATTGGTGGCCAAATCTGTCTTGAAATGGTTTGAAGAGTAGACTGTTGAAACATTCAATTTACTCATTTAGTAAATTTACTCATTTACTCATATAGTCACTGCTGAACAAAGATTGAACAGTTCTCCCCCTTGAAAATTTCCAGTCTGCCCAGTGGACCAAGTGCTCTAGATTCAGTAACATAAGCAGAAAGACAGAAGTATTAATCTTTCTTCAAAATGCTCCATCAAGTGGGAATGCTTTCTAAAAGATGTGACAAATAGGGCTTGGGTCAGAGGAAATGTGATGGAGATTACCTGAGGTTTTTGTTACCACTGAAAATGGTGTCCATCTCAGTTGTGATAGTTTTATGTTGTGTGAATAAGGAGTAGAATGAAAAGAACAGGGCACGGAAATAAAAAGAACAGGGACATTTTTGTTTGAAAAATCAATAAACATTAATAGAAAGACCATTAATTAACCCATTCAAGAGCAAAGGAAATGCCTGTGTATGATATCCTTTCTTGTAGGTGCTTGAGCAGGTATTTGGTTTGCATTGGAATGGAAGGGACCTTAAAGATCATCTAGTTCCAACCCATCTGCACCTTCCACTAGACCATAGTGTTCAAAGCTCCATTCAACCTGATCTTGAATGCTTCCAGGGATGGGGCATCCACCGCTTCTCTGGGCAACTTGTTTCAGTGCAACTTGTTTCTTTACCCTCTGAGTAAAGAATTTCTCTCTAATATCTAATCCAAGTATCTTCTCTTCTAGTTTAAAACCCTTACCCTTGTCTTATCACTACATGCCTGTCTGAAAACTTGCTCTCCCTCTTTTTTGGTAGGACCCTTTTAATTACTAGAAGACTGCAGTGAGCTCTCACCAGAGCCTCCTCTCCTCTCCTCTCCTCTCCTCTCCTCTCCTCTCCT